>DWLR01000040.1:0-49401 GCA_018246295.1 Papilio alexanor hazarajatica | reverse complement strand
TCCACAACCGTGCGGTTTTCGCGGAACTTCCTGCCTCGCACAGCCGCCTTGTGGAATGATCTGTCCCCAGCGGTATTTTCAAATCGATATGACTTAGGGGCCTTCAAGAAGAGATTGTATTTCCTCCTTAAAGGCCGGCAACGCATCTGCAGTTGCTCTGGTGTTACGGATGTCCATGGGCGTCGGTTCACTTAATGTTAGGCGACCCGCTGCTCATTTGCCTCCCTTATTCTATAAAAAAACAGCTTGACAAATTTTAAAATCATCGGTATCATTCAAATCGGATACATTGTCATTGTCAATCGGGCTTATTGTTTTTTTTTGTATTCAATATATAACTATCATATATAATAATTAATTACTACTATGTAGAAGAATATTTGTCTCCCTATTCTTAGGATGACAGAGGTAAAGTCAGGGACAACAACATCTGTCACACGAATGGCCCGCTCGACTGGTGAAACACCACAAATTCACAAAAGACAAGCGTGAAGTAGAAGTACTCTGCGTTTCGTCTTATGAGTGAGGTGCAGCAGGTCTAGTGGAATTCTAGTCCTCTTCCCCTATCTCGGGTTCCCGAGGAGGGTTGGCGTCCGGCAGGCGGTGAAAACTACAGCCAAAACCAATTATAATATAGACTACCGTAGTGAGCCCAGAATGGAAGAACAGCATGTACTGTGCCCACCCTATGTTGGTGGAAAAAGGAAAGGGAGATAACCCCTTAAATGAGTCATAATAAATGATTTTCATTGGCGGTTTATATTTTAAGTGTATAATTACATAAAGAGAAAAAAATACGTTTTTGTTAATATTCGTCCGTTTTACTGCGCAAGACCTACGCTGCTCGCCTTGGAAATGAGCTATTAGAGCATATATTTAAGAATGAAAGGTTTTATTTATAAATTACACAATTAGTAGGTTCCGAAATAACTTCTAATGTATATATACTTAAACAATAACAAATTTGAGTTTGTTATTCACCTTGATGTTGTAAAGTTAATGCTCTATTTAAGTCTCGACGCGACGGTGGCGCGTGTTGTGGTCAGACGACCCCCGACCTTTGTCGGAATTTCGGTGCTTACGTACTTAACATTTAACAATACCTAACTATAAATTATTATCTTTAGCGCTATATTTTATAACATACATTTTTGAAACAATTGTTAACATTAACAACTTCAATAAATAATAATAATGAGTGTTTCTTTGAAGATTTAAAAGATTTTTTAATGTATAGATATTCTATATATTTTCACAAAGTGTGAATTGTTAAGGACAACAACAACAAAAAGAATTATTTACGCCGGTTATTTACCATTGGGAACTAAAGTTTTCGAACAAAGAATGGCGTGAAAAATCTGCAACGAATGAATAGAGAAACACCGCTTTATAATTCTAGAGTAGTGATCTATAAATAAAACGATTTACATTTACATTTCCAATACAAACAGGACATTCATCTGATGGGACAGTATCTGTATGCGATCATGTGATTTTTCATATCTTAAACAGGTTGCACACGCAAGTCACGCCAAAACTTGAAGATCAAGTTGATGGATGGTCTTGTCATCTTGTGATGAAGTCATCTTTTTAGTTAGTTCACTTTTAGCGTAACATTCTTTAATTCGCTTCGTATTTGCACACGATGACACCGCAAGACTTTTTATATTAAAAAAAAATAGAGTCTCGTAAAATATCACAGTAAAACTTATAATTTCAGCAACCTTTGTCTTACTCGAAGTTGCTGAGGTGTATTTTGAAAGCATTAAATACATCCAAAACGATGTTAGCGGCTTTATCGATCATAACGGCTGCGGCGGACGTGCTCTGGCCTTTTGATGCGAACATCGCTTTCTCATTACGAGAAGATTACCTTAATATTGCCCCTCTACAACCCAAACCGCCACCCGGATTGCTTGCAACCTTCCCTCCAACACTAATTATATGTAGATATAAGATCGTATAGACGAAGAAGTTTGCATAATCATAATACCTTGATTTTGTATAGTAATTTTAATGTACATTTTTTTTGAATAAAATTGATATGGTTTATTTCTTTCACAAAGGTTTAAGAGGAAGCTGAAGTTTTTGAAAGAAGACACGTGTGCTATCACAGGGATTCGGCCTGATCTGACCCAGATAATTATATAGAATAATTTTTAACTTTGAGTAACATATATTACTTTTTATTATTTATACTTTCAGTTAACCATACCATCGGCTTATTTTAAAACAGTTATGGACACCTTACACGAACCTTTATTAAAAGCTGAGATAACTCGAGTAATAAATACAACATATTGCAAAAAATACTAATTATTCAATGATTAAATTTCCTCGCTTAATTTTCAGAGAAAGTTCCCAAAGTTTCTCAAAAGAATATTTCATGACGTTTCCGAACCAATCCTTCAATTAGATATATTTAACAAAACACTGCAGACGCGTCAATAATATATAAGATATAATAGATAAGTACACTAAATTCTCTCACATACACAGGACACTGAAAATTGGGCGTCATTTTTGAATATCGGTTCGTATGGCCCATGGTGTTTGGAGGTACATAAATCTATGGGTCGTGTCAATTATAAATAGCATTCAAAATTCGTCGTTCATCGTTAGAAGACTTCTCTTTCGTCCAGTCCTTAGTTTCCAGTTGGCGTATGGATTGGAAACTTAAAAAATTTATAACGTACCTTTTATCTATGTAGCTGAAATGTTTTATTTACAATAGTCGGTGGGGCTGCGAGGGAGGGGCGGGGGCGAAGGCAGTAAAACGTCGCGCGGAGCCTTGGACCGGCTTCAGTGGAATGAATGTCAATTTATTTTAAGAGCACCCTGAATAAATAAAAAACAAAACGTATATTTTAATTCTTTTAGCTTTAATAAGCTTTATAAATATGGCGATTAGGTATTTGCAATGAATAAAGATTAACTAAGTTACATTGCACATTTAACTTAAATTAATATTGTAAATATTTATTTAATTTCGTTAAATATTAAAGTGTTTTTTTTTTCGAAATAGCTTTGTGTGTTATAGTATGTTTCTAGATTATTTTTATACTTTTAAATTTCTCCAACTGCAATATCAGATTGACAATTTACTTAACAAAATATAAAATTGACTTTTAAAGTTATTAAAATACGAAATATGTTTGTGAATTAAAGCATAATAATCAAACTTTTTCAGAAGATGGACAGGTTTATTGGATAAAAGTGTCCAAATATAAATATATAATATGGATTTATATATGCAACACATCTGGTGGATTTTTCGGTTTGTCTCAAATTAATTAAAAATATGTGCTTCTTATATTAATCTTATAAATAATAAAAAGAAAATAAAAATTTACATGGAGGCGCCGCAGGATTTAATTCCAGCAACAATGTATATGCGGTCGATGTGTTGGTCTGTCGGGATATCGGCCGCACGCAGCGAACATTGCTTTGCCATTATATGTACTCTACCTACATTTTCACAGTGAATTTTCATAGTGGTAGAGTCCACAACAACAACATCTGTTGCACGAATGGCCCGCACGACCCGTGAAATATTAGGGGAACCGGAATACAATGTCGTTTTCTTACGCTAAATACAAACACAAAAATTTTAACGAGTCTTTATTTTTAATCAGTGATGTATATCCTGTCATTGTCAATAACCTTTTGCCATCTTGTGAGCACATTTTCAATCCCTCATCGATAAAAATTAATTAGTTTTTCGGCAAAATATCTAGAGATGGTATGGATATCATCCAAATTTGCAAATCTTTTGTCACTTAAAAAGTGTTGCAGCACTCGGAATAAGTGGAAATCTGATGAAGCGACATCGGGCGAATATGGTAGATGAGGCACTCCCACCCCAATTCATTAATTTTTTCTAGGGTTCGCCTTGCGCTGTGAGTTTTTGCATTGTCTTGTTGGAGAATGACGCCGGTTGACAATCGCTGGCCACTTTTCAATTAAAAATTGATTGACTTGCTGCAATTGTTCGCTGTAGAGGTCTACATTAACAGTTTGTCCAGGTTTTAGCAATTCAAAATGAACAATGCCGCGAATACTCCACCAAACACATAAAAGCGCTTTTTGGAGTGTAAACCTGGTTTAGCAGTACTCCTAGTGAGTTTATTTGGAGAGAGCCACTGCCTTTTGCGTTTTGGGTTATCATACAGGACCCCTTTCTCATCTCCTGTGATCAAGCGATCAAAAACCGCTTCTGTGTCGTTTCGTTGAAGCAATAAGTTGCATGTGATTGATCGGTTAGCCTTGTTCTGTTCGGACAGATTATGCGGGACTCAAACACTTTTTCAATCTGCTTCAAATGTTCTTGGATGGTCGACCAAGGTTGGTTATGACTATTTGACAATTCCTCGATTGTCTGATACGGATTTGCTTCCACTTCCGCTATTAAAACGGCGCTGTCTAACGTTGAAGGTCTTCCTGATCGATACGAGTCGGATAGATCAAAATTACCCGATTTGAACTTGGAAAACTACCTTTGGCATTTACGAATGTCCAATGCATTTGGATAAACATCGCAAATGTTTTTTGTTGCAACTGTTGCGTTACTACCCTTGCGAAACTCAAAAAGCAAACAATGCGGGATATGCTCTTCTGGTATTTGGCTTGCCATTTTACCCCAAATTTCAAAAGAAAAAGTCTAAATGTTAGTATTTAAAAGTGAACTAGTCACAATAATCTTAAAATGTCTTTGTCTCGTCTTTGAAGTACACAATGAACTGATAAATTACAATCAAATATCGACATGTGCAGAAACGACATTACTCTCCGTTCCCCCTAGTAGCACGAATTCACAGAATACAGGCGTGAAGTAGAAGTTTCTGTGTTTCGTCTAAGCAGTGAGGTGAGTCGTTCGTAGCTCACCCTTGCCTCTCCTCTGTCGACGATACGTTTAAACGTTTCACACGAATTTTATAATACTTATAATTAAAATAAAGTTGTAGAAATTCGTTAAATTATATTAAAATTTACGATTACGAGATACGACTGAGTGCTTTACAAATAGTTATTTTAAGTAATATTAGTAAATAAATATTAGGAAAGTAATTTCCAATGCATTACTGCTGATAAGAGGTAAGATTATTTTCTGTAACACCTTTTTTTTTGGCTACGTTTTTATTCTGCACTCTCAGAGGACAATTGTATAAGCTCGCTTAAATCAAGGCTCAGTTACCCCGCTTCTGTCTCCCTCGCACAATAGAGTGGCCGGAAAATTATTTCACCAACAACTTTATTGCGTTCGTGAGTAGTTTAATAATAGTTTCCTGATAGCGCTTGACCAAACCAAAAAAGCTCTCTCACTTATTGCTATGACCACCTATTTTTAATTTTATAATGTTTCGAAAACAAAGATTTATTCTTATTTACGCTAGTGTGTAAGCTCGTAATGTTGCAATTCAAGTTAAAATAATTTCAACTTGTAAGCGATATAAAATAATATCTGATAGCCACAATATGCCACTAGTACAAGTTTAGACGGGCGGTTTCGTTTGAACCTTTAACAGGATATATAAAGAAAGAAACCAAGAAAACTTACTACGCGTTTGTGTCGGTCTCGGCAGCCTTTAAAAAGTATATATCAACCTAACAAACAGGTCAAATAGGGCGTAATGAAATTAAAGAAAATATAAACGTTGATGGTTAAGAAAGCGAAAGCGCTGTGGCAGTATCGTATAAAATATAAAGCTGCTTGCCTCTCTGATGATGGGTATTCGTCCATTAGCCTTTTAGGTCACAGTGGTCAACGTAGCCATTTAATATCTTTATCTTTTTGCCTGACCCTGACTCACCTCCTGCCAGGTGATATTTTTCAAGGTTATGTATGTATGTCGTTCCAGTGTGACCTCATGTAGTCTAAAAGCTGGACCAATTTTGAAGAGTGCGGAGTTTTTCGATTCGTCTTCTTCACAGCTGCCATTTTGTTGAAGTCATCAGTTAGGCTGTAATAACTAAGTATAAATGAGTAAACAAATTAATTATATTTAATTATTAAAAAATAATAATAAATTAAGTGTAAATAAATAAACTAATGACTGCAATAATACAAACTTTTGATTATAAGATTTAACATCTCTAAACAACAAAATAAAAAGAAATAAATCACTTGTTGACTTGTTCACAAGTTGTTATGGCCTTTACTTTGTACGTATAAGATTTGTTTGATAGAATTATGTTTTTGTGAATATTTTGTCTCAGAAAAGTGTGAAGTAAACCGATTAAATATAATATGGAATCAAGTTTGTAGGAGAACGTTAAGCTTAATGAGAAAGCTGAGGCCCGAGACCCGCCGGAGAAAGTTTAATGAACTTGCTGAAATCAATCAAAGTAAAATCCTTTATTTTAATTTGACAAGTTTATATCAAACTGTTGAGGTATTTTACAAGTTGGTTTAAAAGAAATCTTTGTTTTTACTTAAAAAAATATAACAGTTGAATCCACCTTGGCTTGCATTTCTATGTTCTACGAATTACTTGATATTCATATTACTTAAGGATTTAATGAATACAGTTTTTCACTCACTAGAATTATAGTTTGACACACACACGCACCCACGCACACACACAACACACACGCACCCACGCACACACAACACACACGCACCCACGCACACACAACACACACGCACCCACGCACACACACAATACACACGCACCCACGCACACACAACACACACGCACCCACGCACACACACATATACAAATACAAAAGTACTCATATAAAATAATCGGAGTTTTCTTGGTGTAGACTTGTTTCTTTAATTTTTTTTATATTCTAGTTAAGGTACTTTAGAATGTTATAAAATAGCGGGATCTTCCTCCCACAAGTAAATAATTTTACTTAAATGAAAGTCCCATACACTTTTTTGAACTTTGTACCTTCAAGTTACCGATACAAATGGTTTGAAATTTTAACTGTATCACTGTGCTGGCAACTTGCTTTAAAACTAAACTTTAATGTTTGACAATTAAATCGAGATAAATATAATTTTCAACTCATAAAAATTAGATATGGTAAAGAATACACAAGTAAAAATAGTAAGTACCACGTGTAAACGGCATACCGTCTAAATATGTGGAACATATGACGTGTTTTATTATCGGAACATTTCTATTTCGAACACATTAGCAAAGTGCATTATAGCGTGTCTTCGGGCAATGCAATCGTTGACGTGAGTGAAGCATTAAACACGCAGTGGTTAGCGCAGTAACGTTTAATTAAACAACACCGCATTAACTCCACGCCTACATGGTTCATGCATATTTATGTAGCCATGCACTTTTTCTTCCAGAAATGAGTTTCAAGGTTCATTTATAATTTAAAGAAATGTTCAGTACATTTCTTTAAATTCTAATTCTAATTATTAAATATGAAGTATGAGTTATCGATTCAAATACTATGTAAATTATACTATGTATTTGGATCTATAAATTTCTCTAAATTATAAATTTCTACCTCTGCACTATCTTGGTATTCATATTATTTAATAACAGTGTGCTCTGAAATTTCTTAATTTAATTTATGCACCCCCATTCTTCCATCGGTCGTTTATACGTTGGTAAGTATGAGAGACCAAAAAAAAAACGATCAAATGTTTCATTTAGCTTATTACTGAATACCTTTGAAGACGGTTAATGAAGCTCGAAATAAAAAGCATGTGGCAGTAGTAAAAACAAATTCGACGCTCCAACTCTACTGATATAATTATAAACATTGGAAGCATTCGTTTAAGTGCAAAATAAACTGTGGCGTCTTTACTAGTCGGCATCTGTGTCAGCCGGACCACGGCCTTCCGTTCCAAGTAGCGGTGTTTGTTGTTACAACTATGGTTAATATATTCTTTACTCTTCAGCCTTTAAAGGAGATTTTATTTTTGTCGGAACTTAATATTTTAATAACACATCAGAAAGTATCCGTGTATATGTATATGTATATATGTAGCGAGCGACACCTACACTTTAGTAGTATTGTACATTATGTTATTTAAAATTGAAACTTCAAATCCATCATTGGTCTGCAAATTGTTATATGTTGTGTAACCGACCATATTGTTTTTACCTTTAAATCTAGCGGGAAGTAATATTATTAGCAGATCTCGAAAACAAACAATAACTATGCCAATATTGGGCCAGTGCAATTACACGTTAGTGTGAGCAATTAGCAGCTTGACCGATGGCTAATAAACTGCTGAGATAAAGCGTAACGATTATCGGCTGCTCTCATTAGAGGCGGTCACGTTGCCCCGACGTCCCCCAACTTGACTTAGTTAGTGGCGTTTCAATGTCTTCATTGTGGACCAACTTTTACAGTTAAACGCGAGACTTAAAATAAGGTCATACAAAACCGAAGGTTAAGAAGGTTAAGAAGGATAGAATGCCGCCTAAGAAATTGGGAAATTCTAAGAAGTAAGGCGGAAAACAACGAAAATTGTTTTTGTGAACGATTTGTTCGAAAAGGCCGTCATCATCTTCATGATAAGAAAAGAGCTAGAAATCACTGGCTTTAAGGCGCTAATAAATTAAGTAAAGCTTTGTTAGAGGTTTGTAAGAATTCACATTGAAACCAATAAAATAACTTTCTTAGGAATTACACGACCAATTCACTCACAATGTTGAAATAAACAGTATCAAAGGAAGATTATTTTCAAAGACTTAAGCAATAGAAATATACTATCTACGAGTTTAACTCATTTCAAAAGGACTTAATACCAGTACTATACATGTAATAGCAAAGAATTATTGTGAGTCGTAGTGCAAATACTCGTAGAAGTCGTCCGCAAGCAGCGAGCTGCAATCTGTTTCAGTACGTGAGTGGAACGTGTCTTGTTTACTGCAATTACACTGCGTCCCGTAACATGCATATGAATGAGCTCGCCTGGAACAGGGCCCGATGCTTTATGGCTTAACTGCATTCGACGAGAATTTACTAATTTAGTACAGGTAATTTGAGATCAGAAAATACACAAATTACTTTCTTAACACAGGGGAATGACGGCAATCACAAATTTAGTAGATAGTGTTACGTGTTGCTATGTTGTTACTTAAGTCCCGGACCCGAATATGTTCTAAAACTATGCCAGTGGTAGAGCCGGCAACAGCAGTATCAGGAACTTCGATCACGTGGACGTGTATAATTGCCACGTGGATCACGTGGCATTTATACATCTTTTATGCGTTTCAACTGATGAGTGAGGTGGTACAAATTCTATCTCCTCCCCATTCTTCTCTTTTTTCCTTACCTATGACTTTCGCTACCACTGGCAACGCATTTGTAACTCTTGCGGATGTTTATGATGTTGAAAATAAACGCGTTTCGTCAAAGCAGTAAACTGGCTTGGCATACCAGTAAAAAAAAAGTAAAACATTATTTATAAAAAAACCCTTTTTAGGTAGGAAAAAAAAGTTGCTTTAAGTAACTTAATTTTTTATTCTCGGAATAAGTGGAAACAATGAAAGCAATTTTAATTCGCATTCTTGCGAGTTCCACTAGGGGTTTTCCCTTTCACGAGCGCCAGCTTTTTTTCTTTGACAATTGCGTGAGCGAGCCGCGGGCTATGGCCGCAGATAAGAACGCCCTTAACCCTTGTCACGCCTTCTCTTTGTTTGTATTTTCGCTCTGCACCTCTCACCTTGAGTCGCTTGTTCTACCGAGCAAATTTTTTTTCTTATTAAATGGTTCATTTGAAGTAATTACGAAATGAATAACGTAGGTATTTTTCGATGTTGGTTATACATCCAAATTTTATAGTTCACTAATGATACTAATCATGTGTCGATGAGGCCAAAAGGTTCTGTAGTGTCGATTATTTACAGGTCGACGCAGCCTAAGTAGGCCTCTCGAAGTACATACATGACCTTTTCAATGTTGCGGTAGTGTACTGGACAGCAGGATATATATATATATAGGATAGCAGGGGACCCAGCAGTGGACAATGGTGTGGTAGTTGTCTCTGCTGGCTTTTAAGCCTTTGGTCGAATCTGTTTCTACTGTCATTATATCCATCCATCCATCATCCATCTCAGCCTACGATCGTTTACTGCTCGACATAGGCCTTCCAACTGATCGCATCATTGGGGGAAATGTGCCATAACCGCCACGCTTGGCAGGCAGGTTGGCGATCAGTATATGTTCCACGGTAGTAAGAAAAGGACGCTGCTGCCCGTCGTCCGGTGGCCTTAACATCCATACTCAAGGCAGACATGTTCATGTATACAAATCTTTATCTTCGGTGGGAATCGAACCCATGATCTGCGGCGTGAAAAGTAAGCATCTTATCAACCGCTCCAACCGGTCCGTCATTATATACCATACGACATTTGTTGGCACTAATTTGAATTTTCTATTTTAATATCCAAAAGAGTACTACATTTTAAATAGTATAATACATAAAGCTTCTGAAACTAAAAATTCACCGAAACCGAAATCAAACGAAACATAGAAGTTTAAATGCCTTTACCCCGAAGGTCAATTAAGAAAAGACTGTTGCTGTTATTTGCTTACTAATAAAACAAAATTTTGAAATTTTAATTCAGAAGAACAGTGAAAGATGAAAAATAACCGAGCCTAAATAAATTGACATTCATCCGCGTAACGCCGCGTCGCGACCCAAATACGAATGTTGTGGGACGCGACTCGAACAGAGAACGTTAATAGGACTACTACATTTCAGGTGAAACAAAAGTAGCCTATAAATTGTCCGAGTTTCACGTCGAACTCGCTCCTCTCTCGAGCGAACCTATACACGAATTTAATACCGCCTCATAGAATTAAGATCTCCAATTCAATTTCTTTTGCAAAATATAAAATTATGGAACCGTCATGAAAGGATACACTACCTAATTCAATATTTCATTTGTAATTAACATGTTTTTTCATCACAAAATAAATATATCAAAATTTGGTACCGAAATCATTGCTTTAAATTACTTTTACTCTTCGAAAATATCCAGGCAATAATTGCAAAAGATGTGAAACTATATAATATTTGTAATTAACAAAATGTCTAATATGTTACTACAGTCTTTTAATTACGAGCTTAAGATGTCAGTTTTTTTACACTACCTTCAACTTGCTAAGCTTTTAACCCCTTTTTAAACTTTGATCTTTACCGGCTTAGAATAAAGGACTTTACTCCGATAGATTTCCGGAAGTTCATTTAACTTCCACCGCCAGGATTTCAGTTCAGAGCTTTCTAATTAAGCTTAACGTACTTTGTGATGGATTCGAATATAATATTTAACACTTTCGGTATATATTTTAATTAATAGGGTTATTAATAAACGGTTAAATATTTTTCTCCATTTTTTTTATCTATAATAATATAGAAGTCTGTAGAGTAGTGTCTGTCTGTAAATTTTTTTTTTATTAATATTCATTTTATGCTTCACTGATCTCAATTCTATAATTTTTTTAAATTTTGTCTATCTGTTTATTCGTTACTTTTTAATTTCAGAATGGCCTGATTGATCTTAACGAAAATTTTATATGTAGCAAACACTTGATTGCGCCAAAGATAAGCTACAAAAATCTGTCTGTCTGTTTGCTGTATGTCCCGACGTAACTTAAGAACGGCTCGACTGATATTATTGAAAATTGGTATAATGCAAGAACACGTGCTTACACAAATAATAAGCTAGCCATAAAACGAATATCTGTCTGACTGTCTGTTGTACTTTCTATTATGAACAATTTGACCATTAATGTAAAGGGTTAATTATTAAATTGTCGTTTTGTACAATAAAATTCAAATATTTTTTTTTCTAAGGTGAAATATATACCTACATATAAATCTGTAATTTCAATTTCTTTTTTGCGACAAATATTGATTTTGTGGCTCATATAAACAATCTGTCTGTCTGTCTACTGTTTGTCCCTTTATAACTTCGAAATGCCCTGACCAATTAATTAAAATTGGTATATAACAAGAATACGTGAGTGTGTAATTGATAGGTCATATAAAATATCGGTAAGCCTAATGATAATCAAAAACATTATTCTGTATTTTCCTAATATCAATCTTATGAACGCGTGCGAAGCCGCTGGCAACGGTGTAGGTCCTTTGTTATTAAATTTATTATTATTTAAGAGTTTTATAGAGGTATTGTATATTAAAGCCTAAGTAAACCGGACGTGTTAGGGATAAGTAGTATTAAGAAAGATAAATTGTGCTTCAATAAGCAGAATATTCATTTGTTTGTCATTAACAAATTATAATCGCAATTAATTGATGTTGCGAATTCGCAAATAGTTTTGAAGTAAAAAATGGAAAATTTGTAATTTGCAATTATTTTTTCTAATCAATTCCTTATCGTCGATTTCCCAAAAAGTCTAGGAACTCGATGACAATAATAAACGACTCCTTCTATTTCGCCTTAAATATGAAAAAAGACTGCAAAATTTAAACGTTCTTAAATATGTTTTGGATTTTTTCTCAACTTCGTTAACCTTGCTTACTCACAATTAATAGTTCTTATTTGTAGTAATACAATTATAAGAAATTCCTATTGTAAAGTGTTTTATCTAGTCTAGCATTATAAAGATTTGATTGATTTTCTGTTACGGATAACCTACTGAAAAGAAGAGATTTTAATTTTTTATACCAATAGAAAGCTCTTTTATCAGCGAGCAAACTAGAATATAATTTTTTTCTATCTAACTAAGCTTAGCTGGCTTGGATTACTTGACAAAAGTCCAGGTCCAGGTATAAAAATACCTAGGTAAGTATCATTGATGGAACTCAAGAAAATACCACTGTAGATATTGTTGGTTAGCTCTGTTATACATATAAGACTGTTCATGTGTTTGCATCACAGTGTGCAGGGGACAGAGAGGCAATTAACTCAGAGTGATAGCTTGCTGTCGCGCTTCGACTTAATATCGGGCTACAACTGACTGGCAGTCCAAGTCAAGATTCCGATACATTTTCTGAAATTACGACAATAATTAATGCCGCTTGATGTTATTCTGGAACACTGGTTTTACATCACTGAAAAAGGCTTTTGATATATTAACTTCAACCTCCAAGAAAACATTTAAAAGCACTTGTGTTTTAACTGTATCTAAAATTTAAAACCAAAAAGTTAATAACAATACTCTACTAACTATTTAGCAATATTAATGTAATTCTAATTATTAAAATCGGTAACTACACAAAACAACACAAGACTCACAAAAACTGTGAGTGTAATAAACACAGCGATTTCTTTGTGTCGGGGAGACAAAGAACGGGGCAATAATGGCTCTATTTAAGCAGGCTATACAATTGTCCTCGGAGCGTGTAGAATAAAAATGTATACAAAACAAACAATGAACAAAGGCGTTACAGAGATTAGCGCTTCTCAGCGACAATGACATATACGGAAAAGATATTTTAATCATTCGATGTAAGCTGAATTTTAACGTTTGCTTACTTTTTTGCTTGTTTATAATCACTTTGAGTAACATTAAAAATCCTATAGTTGTGTAATTTATAATCAAAATATCCCTACCATATGCCTCTTTTATTACCGGCAATTTTACGTACAAGAAAGAACTGTAATCTAATTAGAGTACATACAAAAAACCTGATGTGCGATGACAAACATATTGCCTTGATAATGGCAAACTATCTTTAAAATCTCGGCAGATTTCCCAGAGTAATGGTAAAACAATTTGCGCGTAACGTTTCTCCGATACTCGCATATCATGATTGATCTATTATATATTCTGGGCTAGATTTTATATTTAATGGTAAAGGATTTTTCACATTTAATAAAAACCTACATTCGGCAATTTATTTTGAAAAACTAAAAGTTACACAAAGTGAACAGAAATTTTTCAACAACAAAAACATTCGAGAGGAAGCTAAATCGATTATAACTGTTGGTGCGGACGCCGAGCGCGTATTGCGACAAAATTACCTCAACATAACCGCCGATCGGGAGATCATCTCAACCCCAACGATTCCGCAAATACAAAATGACATCTAAATAATCTTCAATTCCTATTTACTCTTATTGAAAATAATACTTACTACACGCTATCCGTTCATAAGCACCGTACACCATTTGATACCGGTTGAAATGTTTTTTAAGTAACCACAATTTAATACTTGTGTAAAAGTATACCTTTAAAACTTAAAGCATTTACCCTGACATGGCGATCGATAATCAACAAAGGATTTTGTGTTCTGGCTGACTCTATTGTTAACTCAGACAAGTTATGATCAACTGTTTAACGACAGTTTTAGATAGTTCCTCGCCTTTCACCGCAAACTTGGATGTGTCTTTGTATTATATGCAATAAAATACACAGGAAAATTATTGTGTACTAAGCTCATTGTTACAATATAAAACATTCTTTCTTGAGAATTACAAACATTTTACGACCCCCGTAACGTATGTAAATTATAATGTGTGTTCATACTGTTGCCAAGCAGTGGCGGATCCGAAGATTGTGATTTGGGGAGCTTGACCGCATTTTGGAGGGGGGGGGGAACTAGACCTCCTGAGAGTAGATATTAGCAAGGTACGTATTAAGAACCACACAAAAATTACGAGTACATGGTTTCAATCAATCTTTTGCTGCCTGCCAGTATTGCCAAGGATCTAATTGGGGACAAATACCTGATTTAGATGTAATACTTTTACTATTGGCGTAATTATTAAGTGCAGTCCACCTGGAGAAGAGGCAAACGAAATAAGCAGTTAGACCTAGCAAAAGAGCTGCAGATGCGTTAATATTATGTGAGGAAAGGCAAGCGGAGCTCCTAAAGAATAGATATAAGTAATTTTTGTACGGTCGTGATTATGTCACTGTCTAAAATATAAACAAAAGTAATAAAGAAATATTTCCTAAATAAAATTGAATAAAATTACAGAAGTCATTTGGTTAGCCGACTATAAAATAAATAAAGTTGAGTCGCTAAGAAATTTTTTTACCGGCCACAGCTTAATAACATCCTCACAAACGGCCCATCCGAGAATTAGATTATAATTGAATTTGCCATGTTTGAGAGCTCAGCAGAACACCGTCAAAGTAAGCTCTAACCAAATAAGAAATACGAGTAAGTAAAGAGTAGTAGTACATTATGTTTTTTATGTAATGTCTTTCTTAGGAATATAGTACGTATAAATATTTCTTTTATTATTTATATATATTTTATATTATTATTCTATTTATAAAATACTAATAACAAAAAAATCATTGACAATATTTTTCTTAAAACAAAAAGTTATTTGTCTTTTTGTCACGCCGGAAGTCGTGGGTTCGATTCCCACCCAGGACAAACATTTGTGTGCATCAACATGTCTGTTTATCTTGGTTCTGGATCTAAAAACCACCGGAGGTCGGCAGCAGCGTCCTTTTCTTAATACGGTGGAACATACTGCGATCGCCAACCCACCTGCCAAGCGTGGTGGTTTTCCCCATTTTTTCCCCATTCGCCTGTGTCCAGCAGTGGACGAGAGTGGACATATGCTGAGCTAATTTAAGCAATACTCCTAGACTAATCGAAATTACATACTGCTTATAAATTGTTCATGCCATTGTAACACACGTTTTAAATTGTTCCAAAAATTGGATTACAGACATGACAGCCCAATGCTTGCATTATCATTAATTTGGTCTGACCAATTCGATTTCAGCGAGGCACAAAATACTTTCCGCTTGCAATATTTATTAAATAATAATCATATAAGCAGACATTATATCACCCCCACCTCTTCAACAGTAAAAGTCAGAACTACCTCTGGTACAACAGGCCTAGTAAATCAGGCCACCTAAAACTTAGTATTATCAATTTTCATAAATGTTATTATGTTAGTAAGAAGTTTCCATAATTTCTTATCTATCAGATTATTGATAATCTAAATAAATTTAAGCAGTGAGTGTAGTTATAATCTCTATTCCTTGAGTGGAGAATCATAGATGAAAACATATAAGAAACGGCAGTGATTGGGATCGACCGTTTCCGGGGCTTTGACAATTTAAATCAATTGTATCAACAGAGTGTTTGCGGGTCTGATTGTACTGCAGCCGCAATCTAATCGGGGCTGAGACAAACAACCTAATGCGTTTTGCTGAGCGCTGCTTACTGAATAATTATGCAATCCCAACGAAAATACTTGGTACTGTATTATTTCCTCATTTATATTATTTTATTTTTATTTGAATTGTTTTATTTATTTTCATTCATTTTTATTCATAATACTTATAATTCAATTCCTTTATGTTCTTAAATAAATTTAAATTTCGCAGTGGCAGCAGACCATAAAAATTGGACGGCTACGATGGGCAGGACGTGTCCTAAAAATGGATGACTGCAGAGTTCCTTTTGTGTTGCGTTCCTTTTCCAGCATTTGTTGGATAGTCAGACAAGTGCTCATCGAATAAGAGTTACATCAAAGTTAAGATAGCTAGATGACGCAGAAAGAGACCTTAAAATATCGGTGTCAACAGAAAGCTCAAAGTAAACCGAAGCAACGCGGAGAAATTTATTAGACCTCGGTGACTTGGAAAGCATAATAATATCATTAATGTCTAAATGGCAGATTTATCGACAGTTACTCATATATTTTGTTACTTATAAGAGCATATGAATTAAAACAAAAGAATTTTGAACCGGGATCGATTGACATTTAAAATTGGCTTCACTTATTCATCTTGAACTAATATTTCAAAATGTGATTTACAAAAATAGATTGATTTACAATTTAGAGGCGAGGGAGAGCTAATCGTCAAGTGAAAGCAGGGTTAAAAATAAAAGCAATGCTTTGCGCGTCATACAAGCGGAATCGCGTGTTGATGAAATCATACAATTTACACCCATACCTTAACATTTTTTACACACTCGTCACGAAGCGACGTGGACCGGCCGTGCCATTCCAACGTCGTTGGTCACCGTACTTTTATTTACATGACCCGCTTTAAACTCTACTTCGTTCTATTTACATAATATTTTTATTGCCTCAAAGCACGCCAGTAACTAAAGGCTGGCTGAGTGGAGGACCTGACCTGAAAGCATATGGTGTAAATACATACATACATTATCATCATCATTATCATCCTCATCCTCATCCTCATCCTCATCCTCACTCTCACCCTCACCCTCACCCTCACCCTCACCTTCACCCTCACCCTCACCCTCACCTTTACCCTTACCCTCACCCTCATCCTCATCCTCAACCTCAACCTCAACCTCATCCTCATCCTCATCCTCATCCTCGTCCTCATCCTCGTCCTCGTCCTCGTCTTCATCTTACTGAATTGATACTGAATTGAATTAGGAAACTCGACTTGAAATCGTACAGCATTTAATTAATAAGCGTGTAGTACGTAAAGTTATGCGCTAAAGTTATTCAAAGTCTTTTACAAATACACACTACGCTGTTGTTATCCATTGAAACCTTAGACTTTTTTTCTCGTCAAGCTTTGATAACAGTTAGTTATCTTCGGCTTATTCAAAGTAGTGGTTTTGGTATTACGTTCAGTGTCACTATTTTTTAATATTTGATCTCGAGATTCAAAAGCGGATGATTGTGTGTTACAAACACATTACAAATAAATTACTAACATCAACGTCCCAACACGTTCCATTATAATACGGGGCGTAACTTAAATTTGTAACGCTCTAGCACGGGCCCGAAGGGAGTTGCAACTTTAAATTTGATTTACGTATTTAGCGGGTAGTCGTCCGAGCGACGCCGGCGACCCATGCAGGGCGTCAAGTTCGTCGGGGAATAATTAAGATTTCTGAAATTGTTATCTGATAATGGAATAAGTTAATAAGGACATTAATTAACTGTTGGTCTGTAAACAGTTTGGAGGGCAAGAATTGTTAATGTTACTTTGGGAGAGATAATACACACTTCTGTCTTTTTTCATGCACATAACTGTGTGCATACGAATTTGTTGTTATCGTTCACGTTAAGATAAATTATTTTAATATCATTCATTTAGGTACTTTTTAACGACTATAAGAATCGCATGCGTCAGTGTCACATATTTTTGTTACAGTCACATAAGGTAATTGATATAAATAAATAGCTGCTTGCTTCGTAATATTAAACTTAAAAGTTGAGATCAATTACAGTTTTTAAGGAATAAACTAGCACTTGACCACAGTCCTGCCTGACGTTAAGCGATGATGTGGTCGAAAGATGGTACGCGCTAATTTAAATATAGCCTATTCACCCTTCTCTTGAAGGTACCCACGTTATACTTTGATAGAAACACTGACGGCGGTAACTTGTTCCAATCCTTTGTCGTGCGCACGATGAACGATGATTCGAACCGCTTCGTTCGGATTCGCGGCGCGTCCACTACGAAAAGATGGAAAACTAGCCGTATGCCTAAAGGTCCGGTGGTAGAAAGGGAATGGGGGAATTAGTTCATGTAATTCCTGCGCACACTCTCTAAAATGTAAACTGTAAAACACCGAGAGGCTAGCCACTTTGCGTCTGTGGTCAAGACTGACTAAATTAAGGTCTTGGTCACCGATCAGCCTCCTGGCCCGCCTCTCCACTGAATCCAATGCCGCGAGTTGGTATTTGACTGCGCCTGCCCAGATATGGCAGCAATAATCCATACACGGTCGGATCTGTGCTTTACACAAATTCGAAAGCTGTCACGGTGTGAAGTATCGCCGTAGCTTTGAAAGGATTCCAAGCTTCTTGGCAGCTACCTTCGCTTTGGATTCGATGAATCGTCCGTAGTTCAGATTGGCCGAGATTTCGACTCCTAGTAACTGCAGACAGTCGGTGAATTCCAGGGATACATTCTGGAAAGTCGGATCCAAAGGTGAATTGGCTCTTTTTGGCGG
Organism: Papilio alexanor hazarajatica; assembly: GCA_018246295.1. Classification (NCBI taxonomy): domain Eukaryota; kingdom Metazoa; phylum Arthropoda; class Insecta; order Lepidoptera; family Papilionidae; genus Papilio; species Papilio alexanor. The sequence continues at coordinate 30,584 of DWLR01000040.1, read as the reverse complement.
TGAATAAATACGCTTGCGTTTTGGTGGCGATGAATCTCACAAGACTGGCATTGCCCCAACAGGAGACTGCCTCGAGTGTGTGATTAAGACGCTCTACCATGGTCACACGTTCGGAATGCGTTTGGTCCCGACTGGTCCAACCAACTGGTAGATATCTCTCTACAACTGTGCTATCATCTGCATACCCATAGATACCGGGTATGAGCAGATCATTGATATGGAGCAAAAATAGAGTTGCAGAGAGAACGGAACCCTGAGGAACACCGGCATTAGTCGTCAAGGGGGCGGATGAAGATCCGTCAATGACGACACGGAGCGATCGCTCACTCAGGAAGTCCTTTATCCACGCAGTCAGACCAGGGGATATGCCATAGGCTGGAAGCTTGCTTAACAGGCTATCATGCCAGATCCTAACAATTGCCTTTGAGACATCAAGGGAGACAGCAATTGCCTCCCCATTCTTCTCTAAGGCCTCGCCTAACACGTGAGTGGCGTACACTAGAAGGTCGCCTGTCGACCGATTTCGGCGAAATCCGTATTGTTGGTCGCTGAGGAGATCATTTTGTTCTAGGTATGCAGTGAGGCGGGAGTTCAAAATACGTTCTATAATCTAGCAGAGTATAGAAGTTATTGAGTTAAGCTATTAAGCTATTGAGCTAAGCACGACTACCTTTTTAGGCACAGGCTGCACGTTAGCTAACTTCCAGGTTTTGGGCACTTTTTTGCTTCGAATGAGAGTCGATACAAGCATGTTAAGACAGGAGACAACTCGGCTGCACATGTTTTTAGCACAATAGCTTGTGTTCTATCCAGTCTACTGGCTTTATTCACGTCTCGACTACGTAAAAATTTTAAGACCTCTTTCTGCCTTATGCGGATTTCTGTCATAGACGTCTCGCAGTAAGGAATTTGAGGTGGTGCGGCATTACCAGTGTCTAGACGTGAATTATTGGCAAAATGGGAAGCAAATAAGTCCGCTTTCTCTTTAGCCATGTAAGGTAGTGTTCCATCCGGTTTTACCATCGGTGGCAGTGAAGGCCTACAGAAGTTCGGCTCGACCGCTTTGGAAAGTGACTAAAAAGCTCTACTTCCACAGGGTTTACTAGCGAGCTTTACGCCAATACGGTTAATGTGGTTGAGGCGAGCCCTCTGTAATTCCCTTTTATAGGACTTGGCGGCTTGGTTATAAGCTTTATTTCTGTAACTCAGGTGATTTGTATTATCGAGCATCAGCCCAGGAAAGATACCCCGAATGTATACGCTTTCCAGCTTTAGTACATTCGGCATTAAACCACGGCCGAGCTTTGCCACCAATGAGTGTGTCTTTATAGGGGATAAAGTACTCCATTGCTTGACATACCACATCGGTTATAGCATTCGCACATTCTGACGGGTCATCAGACGAAAAGCAGACCTGTCGCCAAGGGTAAGATGCAAAGAAATGATGCATCTCATACAATCTGCTGCCTTGTATCGCCATATTCGCCGAACTCCGCGTATATCGCGGTTTGATGCAGAATATGAAGACACAGATTTCACCAGACAGTGATCAGAGGTTCCCAACGGTGAACTGACCTCTACTTTGTATTTGCCCGGATCGGCCAACGATATCGGGCAACCTGGTTGCTTCCTTTACTAGCTGGGATAGACTGAACGACAAAGTATCGTGCTTCTTTCCCAGCGTGGTCAGTCTTCTGGTACGGGAACAGCCAGTCTTGATGACAAGCATTGAAATACCCCAGAAAAACTAATTGCGCCATAGGGTAGCGGTGCTGGACCAAATCAGCGGCCTCACTTAGATGTTGAAACAGGCGATTTGTCTCCTATTCACCACTGTGCGCGCGGTGGACACTTGCATAAATAATTTTGTCGTTGCCTGTGTCCACCATAACCCAAATTATAGAAAACGTGGGCTCCTCCAGGTAACGCAGACGCTGAGAACAGATGTCAGTGCGAATGTACACACATACTCCGGCGCATGGGCGAAAGTTGTGCTCCAAAGAGTATCCCGGGTAGTGTAAGTACGTCGCGTCTGTGGGACAACGAATCTACGTCTCTGTAAGAAAGAGCAAATGCGGGTTACTGGTCTCAAGATGGTGATGGACTGCATTGAGATTAGAGTGCAATCCCTTGATGTTAATGAAGTGCACTTTAAGTGAGAGGAAGGGCATCCGCTGTAAGTCAGTACTCTTTCTATTTTTCTTGGTCATGGTGTGGAGGGAGTGAATAGAATGGGAGAAGGAAGTTGAACGAGGCAATATGATAACAATCCAATAACATAATCAGGTAAACTGCGCCATTGAGGGCTTGACACGGAGACTGCGGCGACGCTCGAACCCCCACAGAGATTGCCATTAGGTCCTCTCACACGGTCGCCAAGCGGCACGATGGAGCCTCCCTGGGATTTTTCGCAGTTATCGAAAAAAATTTTTCGTTGGTTTCGTTTCGAGGGTGGCTAGCCCACTATTTAGGCCCCCAACTACCTGCGATCGGCCAAAGAACCGTGCTTCGGATCCTGCTACCCTCTGAGCTCAAGCACCCGACACAGCAGTACCCAATATGTCATACCCGACTGTCATTCGTATCGCAACTGTTTATACCCAACCCCCATGATGCTTTACCAGGTATCACTCCGGAACACGACGAAAGTCGCTTGGCGGCGTGGCTTTGGGTGGTAACCTTGAAGCCTGCGACAAACCTACCACCGAAATTTGTAGCGAGACGTATTGTAATGACATCATATGAAAACTAAGAATGAAATATGTTTTCTTTCGAACTTAACATTGTATAGTTGGTAAAATTTGAATAAGCTGAAACGTGAACAATTTCCTGCCAAATACTGTCAGCAGCTACAAACAAGTCTGGACAATGGCATAAAACCTGCAGCCGATGGCGACGGGCACGCGGCGTCGCGCAGCACGCCACACAGCTATTTCACTACTTTATTCAGTGCCGCAGTAAATCACTCGCAGTGTGTCGTGCCTTTTAATATACTATGTATGACGTCACGGACTGCGCGCGTTTTCTAATAACGACGCTGCAATTTAGTAACATGAATATTGTTAATTTCCTCCAATCACGCTAATCCTGAGAAAATTTATAAATTCTAAATTTAAAAAGGTCAAATTTCTACGGGTTTTTCATTGTAGTAGACAGTCCGTTTTATTTATACATCAGAGGTAATTTTAGATTTTTTATTTAGCTTGAGAATCGTTCAATACACCTAATCTGGATTGAGCCGAAGCGATATCTACGGACAATCTGTGCTTGATTCTGTGAATGAACCATCCATGTTCGTTATAAACTACAATGTTTGTAACATTGTAACATTGTGATATACATTTTAGGAAATACCCGTCTCTATACATAAACATAACATCTCATATTATTTTAATATTCACGATTCCCGATGCTGTAAACTTTTTGGCAACAATACAAACGCGATAATTCAAAACCATTACCCTAGTTGTCAGGAAACGTCGCCAAGTTACGACAACCTTTTTTTTTACGAGGGGAAATGCTGTTATTCACGACTACGCCGAGCCTATGTGCAGTGGCGTAGGGAGTGTGGGGCTCGTCTAAAGACGTTCGGCCATACTCACTAAAACCCCTAGGGCCCTCCGTATCACGTTGGTCGTATCAGCTGAACCATAACCGAGCTTCGGACCTGTGTTGCCGCTAAATTATGCGACTCTCCTTGTTATGTACATTATTATATGTACAACTTTATATACAGCACTATACATACAGATATGTGCGCTGGCGACGACTTGGTCTGCGTCGCCGAAGAGAGGCCGACTCTGGATGGGCTTCTCGTTCCCTCTCGGCATCCTCCTTTTGCTTGATGACTTTTTCCGCAAAGTCCTGGAAGGCACTCTATGCGTCTTCGCTTCTCAGTATCATGTTAATCACTCCGGAGAGAGTGATGGCGAGTCTAATCCGATAATGGCGGCGATGGATCGCCTCTCGGCTTCCCATGCCAGACAGTCAAATATGGTGTGGCCGACTGAGTCGACCAACTCCGGACAGTGGTGACACCTAGGTGTTGGTTCCCTACCGGCTATTCGATGCAGATATTTGCCGAAACAGCCATAGCCGGTCAGCATCTGCACCAGCCGAAAAGAGAGGTGCCCCCACCGCCTGTTCGCCCAGTCTTGAAGTTTCGGGCGGACCGCGTTCAGTGTCCACGATCCGGAAGTTAATAGTTCCTCTTTCCACTTTTCTAATACCCTGTTTTGGGCGTGGCTTCTCCAGGTTTGGATAAGATCAGAGGTTCTTCTCGCTCTTCGCGTCTCCTTGCTCTGCGCCAATACACATTGGCAAGAGCGGCTGCGTCTAAATGCCACGGCGAGAGAGTACCCAGTAATTACGCATGCGACATCGTACGACACCGTGCGGTATTCCCTCGCCACCCTGATTGCCACAGCACGCTGTGACCGCCGAAGTATCGCCTTGTTGTTCTGGCAAAGGTCGTTGGCCCAGATTGGACACCCATCGATCTTAGCACTCCGGCGAACAGGCAGTTTCGCCCGGAGCTGGGGCCACCAAGGTTCGGCATGATGCGACTAAGAGCCGCAGCCGTGGCATCCAGCTTCGGAGCGAGTACCGCGAAGTGTGGTTTGAAACTCCACTTGGAGTCCAGAGTCAGTCCGAGATATTTCAGGGTACTCCGGATTGGTATTGGAGTACCTCCGACTATTATCTCTAGCCCAGTCTGGGATGTTCTTCTGGGACAAAAAAAACCCGGTCGCCTCCGACTTTTCGAGGGCAACCTTTAGGCCCAGTCCGCGAATCCTCGCCGAGACTTGTGAGGTACCGGCTGTGGCCCGCAGCTTTGCCTCCCTAAAATCCGAACCGGTTGCTACGACAAGCGTGTCGTCCGCGCAGCAGATGAACTGCACCCCACGAACGAACGCTCCCCGCAACACCCAGTTGTATCCGACGTTCCACAGGAGCGGCCCCCAGACCGACCCTTGTGAAACTCCACACGACGTGGTGTAGTCCTGCCAGCTGTCCCGTGTCGGGAATACGGTCCTCCGGTCCCGCAGGTAGCAGCCGACTATTCTCCGTAAGTATATCGGTGGTTCACCAGTGTCTCTACCTCACTAAGCACCTCCCAACCTTGCACACGGTGCGCCAGGGCGGGACTCGCGAGCGTGATATCAACGACGGATCCGCCTTGCATGCGCAGACACGTGTGCTCAGAGCCTGTATTCAGGGGGGCCAGGTTGTGCTGCGCCATCCATGTTAGTAGCACCTCGCTGCGACAGGCCGGGACGGAAGACTCTCTCGGCTTGCCAACCGAGACTCGCGCTACGACCCATCCGACTAGAACAGGCTCCTGCGTCAGTTTCTTAGCTGCAGTAACCGGCACCTGGATCCAGGCGCCGAACAGACCCGTCCTATCTTGGCGGATCTCTCCTACTCTCACCTGGTCCAAAGGACCCGCCGTGACTTTGGTGATGGCCTGTTAAAGCTCTTGGGCCATCACTGAGTCATGTGACACGTACACATCAATGCGTTTGAAAGGCCTGGAGACCTTTACACTGCCGTGTCGTTAATCACCTCGCGGAGTTTCTCCGCCAGGATGTCCGCCTTGGGGTCGCTGCTGGCTCCGGGGATTTGTATAATTGTGGCCCCGGTGATGGCTCTGCGCAATTTGATGTACTCAATTCCGATTATCTCCCTGAGGTCGAGTTTTTGTTTTACCTCCTTCAAAATGGTGCTGTACGTAAGCCCTTTTTTCGACGCTTCCTCCGTGAGTGTAACTACGACGGTCGATGACCTGGGCGCCGTCAACTTCGCCTTGAGGGCCGCCTTGGCCTTTTGGATGAGCTTAAGGCCGTTTCTTACTCGTTCCCCTCCGCTGCCTCGGGCCCAAAGAGCCCTAGATGTTGTGGGGAGCTGCGATCTAGATTTTATCGCCCGTCCATCTTTACTGACTTTGGTCCAGTTGTCGTCGCGGCGGATGGCGTTGTCCTCGTCGACCTCGCCACCGATATCGACGCCATTAGCTCGGCCTCCGCGCGCACCTGCACCTTCTCGTGCTCGGCTTGCGCCATCGCTTTTTTGGCATCGGCCAGCCCCATATATTCTCCCGTAGTCGGGAGACGGCCTCTAGTTCGGCCTCTCTTTATGATGGCGCTCTTTGCGGGGGTGTCGGTGGAACTACCCTCCTCGCTGGAGCTTTTCTTTCTTTTAGCGTCCTTCTGCTGCCAGAACCGACGACCCGACGGCCGGCGAGGTACTCACAGCTCGTGGACTAGTACAAGCGGGGCGCTGGATCAGACGGTACACTGACCATCAACCCGTCGTCCGAGTCCGATAGCGTCGGCACGATGGATGCCGTGCTCATCGCTGAGTCATCACTGAGGGAAAGTTACGACAACCTGCGACAACTCGCGACAACCGGTCGACCTCGTTGCAAATCGCTACAGTTAGTACAAATATTTTAAGGATTATCTTCAACTTTAAATAACTCATAACTTTCAAAACCTATGGATGCGGAATCGTTCGAATAAAATACAATTTCGACTTCAGTTCTGTTTACAAATTAATCACGTTCCACTTTAAATTAATTTAATTTACTTCTGTTTTCACATGGGTTTCTGCGGTTAATTTTTAATTACATTGCGTCTGTGACGATCGCAGTATCCATCGAGATAAATGAGAGCATTCATTTAAGTTTAACTGTTTGTAGCATCATACTACATAAGAAGACAAGTGTCTTTAGGATTTTAAAAGCCGTTAAGCTCTTCTGCTTTTGAATTTTTTTGCGGATGTTGTATTTCTCCGAATCAGATGAAGCACGTGCTTTTTAACCTATCCTATAAAAATTATCTTTGTAAATTTAAAAATGATCTTTAATTATAAACATTTAACAAAGCACCTCACGAACCTAATGCTAAACGTGATTTAAGCTAAACTCGCTCATTTGCTATCTAGAGGTTCGCGAGTGACATTTCTAAGTAGTCAGATCCTAAATTTGATGTGAAAGTTTCCTTTCTTAAAAAATTACGAATGAACATTGTGAACCTTACAGGCTATTTTAATATTAATCGTACAGGAATATGAAAGAAAAATGTAATAAAAGTACTCGTGATGTTTATATACTTTTGCGTGAATCAACCAAGGGAAATTGGGCCGTTCTCAGTGCCCGGCCGCCGGGAGTTATAACTTTTGAATTTGATTTACGTATTTAGGAACTCGCTGCCAGCATGGACTTGTCTACACAGACCTGTAAAGCTACGAATAACACAAACTTTAACACGGTTACACAGGAAAAGGATAGTTATCTGTCCAATGACAGAACTGTCCAACTTTGATAGAAAGTAATCGCTCTACAATGGCTAAAGATTTCTATAGGCTGTTCAAGACTTAAACGTTGTAAGCGAAGGATACCGCCATATTTTACGCCTTAATTCGTAAATTTTAAAATATATTCAGAAACTAACTTTTTCTCACATTAACTCCACTTTATCTCACATTATACACAAAATTTAATTTCCTATAATAATATAAAATAGTACAATGGCCGCCTTCTACAGTAAATAACATTTGTTTGTTTACAATGTTTAGATCTTGGTTTGGTTCAAATTATATTGACTATATTGACTTGTAGCTGTAAATGCTGAATTTGAAATAATATATACGTCGGAACTTGAGGCCGGTCGTAGGTAGGATCTACACCGTCACTTTACTTTCACCCTTCCCTTTTTAACACAACGAAAAGTCAGACAGTTTGTAGGCACAAGTTGTCCACTCGAAAACTCGAAAAGAAGTGATCACAGATCCACGCAGCTACGCTTTATCGACCTCGCACGAACGTCATGCTAGACTCTGCAAAAGTGCGCTAACTCCACACTCGCGTTCCGTTGTTGCTCCCATACTCATGACCCATGCTAATAACCAAGACATTCCGTGGTAATGACTATCCCGATATGTAATATTCTAGGACACATTATTCGCACATGATCATGTGATCCCAAGCTAAGCAGAGCTCGTACTATGGAAACCAGATAACTAATATACTATTAATACTTTTCTTAAATACGTAATTAAGATAATTACAATCATACTCAAGACAAATAGACACGTTCATGTACACCAATATTTGTCCTGGTCGTGGGAATCGAACCCACGACCTGCGGTGTGAAAGGCAAGCAACTTATGTACCACGCCAACCGGTCTGTTAAAATACAGCTGGTTAATATAAAAAGTTGCGCTAGAACCATAACATCGTTGTGAAACTATGTTATCGTTAATACACACAGAATTTCTTAATTATTCTAGTAATCATGGAATAAACATTCAAATACGTAATCTGCTAGTAAAAATGTTAGTTCTACAAACTCAGAAACTAAACTACTAACGACTATTGCATGTGTCGTTCTCGCCATCTGTGTTAACTTTACGTGTGTATGTACAATTTCATATGTCACCTCCAATAAAGGGATTCATCCCTTCAGGAACACTTTTCCAATTTGCAGTAGTTTTCTATTTCTACAAAACTCTTTCACCTTTTTCACTTTGTACAGTATTCGTTTTACAAATAATTTTCTTTTGGTTAGTACTGTTCTATATGTTTGGAATCTAAATATATACATATGTTCAGCAAGAATAAATTCTCATCATTTTCAGTCAGTAGGCAACATAAAATATTTTAACCTTTAATTCGTGCATGTTTTGTCGTGGTAACAAAAGGAGATTTGTTAGTTATTTACCAGTTATTTATAATTTTCGATAGTCACTACTGGCTTGTATACAGTTTGTCAGAATCATCTTGCGAAGGTAATGCTGTTATAAAATTATACCAATTATTTTGTAGACTGATATTGAATCTTCTTAATTTAGTAAAAAAAAAAGGATAAAGCAATGACGGTCTATTAATTAACTGAATATAAATTGGTTCCTGGGCTTATTTTTAAATGACATACTTAGTTTATTGTAAAAGACGACTGTCAGAGGACTCACGGCAGTTTACGTCAAGCTTTTATAAAAGTATAGGCTCCGTTTGGAAATATCTATTTCCAAAAATGTATTGCTGAAGGCTGATGGATGTATGGATATAATAAAGGCAAATAATCGAATCGGTCATAAGCGGACAACAGTTTAAAGCTTTTAGACAAATTGCTAACTGAAGATAAATTTGTTCGATCGGGATGAGCTGCTTATATCCTCGTTCATAGTTCGGACAGCCGTCGACGGGTGTCGACGGGAGTTACCTTTTAGGATACAATGGCTTACAGCTGCAAGTTTTACAACCATAATAGATAATTAATATGTTATGTTATCAAACGTTACCAAGCACAGTAAATAAATAAAGCTTTAATAACCTAATAATTTATTTAAAATAAGCCATTATTAGAATTTCGCCTAAAATTTTCTCTAACCGCAGCAACATTAAAGCTACATACCTACAAAGATAAAAGTAGCTTTGTTAAGAATTTAGTACGAAGTAATACACTCCTGCATTGCATTTGCCTATCCAGCTCTAACTTGTGTAGGCATATTATGATCAAATGTAAGTATCGTGTATTGCCAAACCAAAGTACCGTCTTTGACATATAACACTGACTTTTTACAAATTTATCAGTCTTTTTGTAATAAAAAGTGAGCCATTGGAAAAGGAGGAATGGAAAGTGTTGGATGGGGTCTGCGGTAGTACATTCATAAGATAAAATACAGAAGTATAAAAAGTTGCACTTAAGGGAAGTATACTATAAGATAATTTCCCGATCGAAACGCACCAAAAGTTCGACAGCGTGTAAGAGTCCGAAAACTCAGTTCAGTGCAGGCTGCTTCGCTCGCGGTGCGGTGCTTAAATATCTTCACTCTGAAAACTTAACTAGCTACTATATATTAATAAGGTTAAAAAAGTTACATAAGACGTGACAGCAGTTTCGCGTAAGAAGTTGAATTTTATAACAAGTTGCATAATTTAAATGTAGAGTCCGCCTTTGAAGGACCAAGTTTTTAACAAGAAACGTTTCTTGATAGGTCCCCAGTAAACTAATTTTCTTGAGATATTATTATTCAATAGAACCTCTTAACTTACTTCACAGACAGAAACAAGGTTTTTTGGTAATTTGAATTGAGAAAAAACATTAATATTTCTTGTTGCAATTTGATATAACCACTTCTTAACCTCTATGAGTATAATTGTATACTAGCTGTTGCCCGCGACTTCGTTCGAGAGGAATCAATATTGATATATCTATATGTAAACATATCTGGGTGAAAAACGTTCCGCAGAAACCGTAATTTTTTCCAGGATGAAAGCCTAAGTGATGTTCCAGACTATAATCTATCTCTGTGCCAAATTTTATCCAGATCTGGTCAGATGGTATGGAGTTACGTGGTGACAAACGTCCATTCAAACATTCGCATTTATAATTTATAATATAATGATATTTTTTACCCTCCGTATTTTTTTTTGTATATTCTTTTGTAAATACTATCCTATATCCTTCTCAGTACATTAATGAAAATATGTGTACAAAGTGAAATGATGATCGTTTAAGTAGGTTTTACGAAACACCCCCCTTTACCCCTTCAACCCTTTTTCGCAATTAAATGTAGCATATTTTATTTCCTACTTAACTAACTTATATATTCAGTTCTCTTTAGCATTAACTAACCTAAATAAATAAAATAAATTACCATTTTATTGCCAAAAAAAAAACACAAACACAACCTACCCAAGTGCATTACAAAAAAAGACAATTATCTGGAATTACGCCCATTTTTGTAATCGACTAATAGATTTAAGGAACCCGTAAAGAAATTTAAGTTTCAGCTTAATCACTACCGAAATGTCACCTAAACTCTTAGGACGCCCTTAAAAGATATGGGCTCAATATTTCACCTTTTAGAGCTAAGTGACGGTTCAGATGTAGCATTATTATACAGTTGATTAAATAACTAATCAAATTTTACTTAAATCGCCACACACTTTTAGTGAGACGGAATTTTACTACCCAATATGTGACAGTAAAAAAGAACACATTTTGAAAAATCCTGATAATTGGAGTGAATACTAATTTTTAAATTTACCAAATCCTATTTTAAATTATTTTATGGCTACCTAAAAAAGCAATATTGTAAAAATTTTAAAATTTTCCCATGATCAGCCCATTTGACAATATAGATCGAAGGTCAAGTTACATTGGCAATTTCAGTATGTCTATTTTTAACTTTGTATTATCTTAGAAACATCGTCATTTTATAGAATATCATATATAATAAACCAAAGTTGCATCCCAATTAACTAAATAGTCATTTTATAGCATTTTTTCGGAAGAAATGTTTAACTTAATACTTTAAATTGATATAACTATTTTATTTATGCACCGATTTAGATGAAATAAACTTAATCTAACGACTGAAGCTAATTACTACACATTGGTGAAAACTGCATCCAAATCGGTTAAGCCGTTTCTGAGATTAGCGCGAACATTGTAATAGACAAACAGACAAAGAGACAAACCGACAAACAGACAAAAATTTTAAAAATCGTTGTTTTGAGTTCTGTAGCATTATTAAATACCCCCTGTAATAGTTTTGTTAATTTATTTTCCATGTACAGGCACCAATCAGCTGCGATTTTATTATATGTATAGATAATAATTTTTAAAGGGGATCTGTACAATACATAATGAACAATTTTGTGACTATTTACTTTAACCCACCATCATCCATGTACATATTAAAATCCAAGGGTCGCCACAAAAATCGGTGATATGCTGTTCTCATCACGCGAACACATCTTAACCAAATCGTCAGTGTGTGTCCTGTGAGACTAACCTGCGCTGAGAGGGCACGGGGCTTCCATACCAGAAACATTTTAACTCTAACTCTCTTCTGTTCTGTGAACAATGTAGCCCTGCTCATTGTTATTTATAACATAGGTGGTTAAAAATAGAAACGCAATAGTAAATGCAAACAAAATTATTGTCAAATATTTACATGTGTTAAAAGATTGGCGCACTGTTTTCATGTATGTTTGCATAGTGCATGAGTATTAAACCACGTGGTTATGTGTTGGCATGACTATTGCCAGCGCCACAAAGGCTCGCCCGTTGCAAATCTAACATCATAATTGCCAACAAACTATTATTTGAACCGGCTTGTTAATGCCGCGCAGATGTACTGCCATTTACACGCAAACTCGTAATTATATTTAAACTATAGCCTAATGAATCATTGTTAAGGAGCATTAAAATTTAATTAATCTGTCAGTTGATAAATTATTACCGCAGGATTTACAGTTAATAGCTACTTACCTAACCATTAAGTTATTTCTACTTCTATCCCATTAAGTAGAGGTAATGAACCTCTATTAGATTTTAGGACTTCTATATAGATTTAGATTTTAAACTTTTAAGTGTATCAAGGCTCGGTTGTATTTATCAATGTAAACTCAACGCAAAAACATTAAGTGGTAATTGTATTTATTTGTGGAATACGTTGCCGCCACAAAAAGTCTGCGACGTGACGCGCGATATTTATTGATCGCATCATGTCGCCATACTATCGCGTCGCGTCTCGTATACTCGATGCTATACGAGGATATCGCATTCTGTCGCTTATCTAGGACGAATGAGCGAGCAAAACCAGATCAGCGCAGTATCTTGACGTACAGTTTAAGGAAAACAAAGATTTTTTTCATTGACTAAAATAAATTCGTATACAATAATAAATATTTGTATCCGTCATACATTTATTCTTAGGCTTCAGGTTAAAACTTGTGCGTATAACACCATAACTAAGCTAAATTTGTCATAACAACATGAATGCCTGTATTGTGAATGTTCCGCTAGCAGTTGGAAAGTTTATGAGAGTTCTGTGATGCGATCAAGGGGCCTCCCCCATATATGTCCAGCAGTGGACGATCATAGGCTGAGATGGATGGATGGGACGAATCATTAGTTTGGCAATATTTGTTAAGATTATTACTAATGCGTTTTGTATTTATTGTTACAGGTAATAATCAACCCTGTGCCCGTCGTCGTCGGCCTTGCATCAGACGTACGACAAGGCTAATTAAATAGTACATAAACAGTAATATTATACTTTGTTATCAGCTACAGGTAGTTTATTAATGATATTTTATGAAAGTCATTCCACTAAATTTATAGACAATTTATTTTAGCGCATATTACATGGAAGCTTGTGGTGATTAGGTAATGAAATGTTATTGGACATAAATAAGGCTGCGGAGAATTCTCCTGGGAGCCTTCAATGAAATAAGTAAGGGAACCATTTATTTCTTGATTTTTTCACTATTTTTATTTTCTTTGGATATCTCATTTAATCACACTATTTATACGACATGCTTAAATTTAGCCATTATTTGAAACGGATACCGAATACACATTTCAAGATTTACAAGACAAGAAAATTTATTTTTGATTTATACTTGCGGGATCTTATGAATATTTTAGTATTGGTATTGTTCAGGGATTTCTCGAATAATATAACCGATGACTTATATCAATTTTTTAAAATATTACACCCCTTTTAGTATTATTATTCCTGTAATTTTCATCATGCAGTCGGTCATGTTCATATCCTATGCTCATATGTACATAGCATTAACAATTCAGAATAAAGGACTTGATACACTGCTCCCGCGAATTGAGTTTTGGGTTCACATGTTTCCGGGCCGTTCGATTCGATTGGAAAAGTTTTGTGCGCTGTTTTGTAAATAACTTGTCCACACTTTATTGCCCGGGTTCGGTGCGAGACTTACAAAGTTATTTAGATCAGGCTTTGATAAATTATTTTAAATATAATTTAACAGTCACAATTTCGAAAAAAAAAAGGTATATCTCTATTTTACAAGTAATAACATTATGTTGGACTTATTGGACTTGTTTACATTATGTTGGATCGCTTAAGTTTATTGACAATTTGCTACATAGTACCCGCTCACAATGATTACATACTTAAAGTTAGTGCACATAAAGTTTACACGTATCCCTTACATTAAGTGCTATTTACTTTACGTAACAGTCAGTGAGAAGAGATCTTTGTTTAACGACCACCATCTGAAGACAAATGAAAAATATAGCTCGCTTTCAAACGATTGTGGTTATTCTTAGCGGAATAAATTGGGGCATATTCCGCGAACTGATTGTAGACAACAGATAGACGATTGTTGAGGTGTTCACAATATACATCAAATTAAAACTTAAAAATCCATCCCCGAATAAACCAACTTCTAAACAGAGTTATAGATGAAATTTTAATTAAGATGACCCGTCTATTATACAGACATACACATTAAACGTTGCTGTTAATAAATAAATAAAAAACAACAATAACCTGGATATGTGTAAATGTAAAAATAAATAGGATAAATTGATTTGTTTTATACGAAATTATTATTTTTATGAAAAGTTTGCATTTTTAAAGGAAAATTATAGCGCAATTACGATGAAGCAATTTGAAAGCTGGATCGCAAGCTTTAACGCGAAACGCCACGTGAAACTAAAATTTCGCAGCCTTATCGCCCGTCTGTACGTCCACAGTAATAAGGTTAATTTTGATTTATGCATTCTCCGAGCGGGCGCGAGGTAATATTTTACGTATTTACACGACAATATAAACCGTTGACATCAAAAATTTATTTTTTATTTTTTTCTGGTTTCATAACTTGCATTCTTTCCCTATATAGATAAACTATCCATTGCACAAACGTAAGGTAAAGTTCTGATTTAATTAAAAAAAAAAACGATAAATACGATTTAAAAATAATACGTGTCCATCCAATAATCCTTGCGCTTTGTCAAATATCTTGTACATAGTCAGAATTACTCGCGAGTAAGATGTGAGTGCACAAAGACATTTTTTTTTATAGTATAAGGGAGGCAAACGAGCAGCGGGTCGCCTAACATTAAGTGAACCGACGCCCGACATGTGTCGTATGCAATAGATCTCCTCGCCTGTCGATCGATCCTCGAATTCTCTTTTATTGTATGTACCAGAAAAAACTAGTTTCTCAAATTGAAATATCAGGACAATAGTAAGTACAACTGACAAAAACTGTCTTAATATTTTAAAAACATATCAGGTTACGGTTGTTATTCGTCCTTTGTATTTGAAGGTAACGAAATCTGATCTGAAAACATATGTAGATCTCAGCAATATGCACACACACGACAAAGTTAGTTCAGTTTATTTTATGGCCATATATTTGACATTGTATGCGGGAGCTTATTACGATTAGACACTGGAAAGTCAGCGCGCATAAAGTTAAAGTGATTTTCTGTTAACTATAACACATTTATAAAGTCGTAGAAAGATATTACAGCCAACATAAACTCATGTTAATAAAGCTTTATATATACATATGTTAAATAGATGTTTGTAATGTAATTCTTCCATCGCCACCACGCAGGCGTACAAGCCGCGGACAGTTGAATATCAAACTGATTTATTTAGATTCATCGCATCCGCTGACAGCTTCCGACACTAGCTGACGCATCACTCTGACACTGGTTTTTAATCTGAGTGAAAGTCGGTACAATATTAGTGGAAGATGGGATTGCAATCGTTATTATTTTCGCTCATTCGATTATTCAAGCATACTTTGTTTTATTATTACATTTCAATACGACACATATTTTAGCTAAGGCTTAAACTGTAATGTGTTAATTTATAAACCATTATAAATGAATCGATAAGAGGACCACTTCCATTAAATGCTGTAAATATACTACTGTTTCACATAAATTACACTTTTTTGGAACTTTAGAAGCGAAAATATTATAAAAAAGGACATATATGTGGTCGAATGCACTAATCTCTCGGACTAGGTTCCAATAAACAAAAGCGATAACTTTTTCTTTGCACACATAATTTATTAAACTACAGTGAGTTATAAAAAAAATTATACAGACAACAATAAAGAAGTTGTAACGAGATATGCGTTGGGGGGTTGTAGGTTCCCAAAAATACATACATGTATCTGAAATGAAAGATTGTATATTTGTACAACTGATTTATATTTTAATACATACACGACGGTACAGCACGGTGTTTTGCATTTCACATTCTTTCTAACAGTTATCGACATAGCTGCATAGATTATAGACTATATAAAATGATTTCAATAATGGGAATTTTTATTTGAAAAAAAAAATTATGATTATATTTTTTTTTTCAAGAATACTAGTAATTTTTTTATGGCTGATTGAATTCGACAAGATTTTGTCGACCCTAGTCCGCGACACGACCCAGTAGAGTCTCCAGATCAGATACAAGTTTGTTCCGGTACTCATTGACGCAATCCCGAGAAATATTAGTGCGGGCCGTATACAAGGCATCCCCGGTGCTATCGTCTGCATAGCAATGGACGTTACTAAGATGCAACAAGTCATTGATATGCAGAAAAAGGGTGGGAGATAGTACACAGCCATGTGGTACACCAGCATTGATGGATTTCAAGTCTGAGCATGCACCGTCGACTACGACCTTTATGCTACGACCTTCGAGAAAACTGGTAATCCAGTTACATAATTTCTCGTCTTACGAGACCTTCGAGAAAACTGGTAATCCAGTCACATAATTTCTCGCCTTACGAGACCTTCGAGAAAACTGGTAATCCAGTCACATAATTTCTCGCCTTACGAGACCTTCGAGAAAACTGGTAATCCAGTCACATAATTTCTTGTCTTACGTCCAAACTGACCGCCAGGGTCTCTCGTTTGTTCTCAATTGCCTCCGCCCATCGATGGGTCAGGTATACTAGAAGATCACCAGCAGAGCGACGCTAACGAAAACCGTACTGACGGTAGCTAATCAGCTGATGCTCCTCTAGATACCTCATGTGCGGTGCATTAATGGTCGATTCCATTATCTTGGAGAACAAAGAGGTTATGGCAATACATACAAATACGCCTGTAGTTTGCTGGATCTGTGCTGTCGCCTTTCTTTGGGATCTGGTTGATTATGGCAGTCTTCCAGGATTTCGGGGCAACGCCTAAGGAGTAGGAGAACCGGAATAAACGCGTTAAGACCGATGCCAACGCCGGAGCACAAGTTTTAAACAAAATGGGTGGCATTCCATTGGGCCCACTCGACTTGTGTATATCCAGAGACTGGAGCGCTTTACGCACTGACCTCTAGATAAACTGGATTTCTGACATAGAGGTCTCGCCACACGGGAATTTAGGCGGCGAGATACTATTGTCATCCAGAGTCGAGTTGGATGCAAAAAGAGAGACTAGGTGATCAGCCTTCTCTTTTGCAGTATGGGCCAATGAGCCATTCTCTCTACACAAGGATGGTAGCGATGGACTACAGAAATTCCCATGGACAGCCTTGGCGAGAGAGCAGAACACTCGGGTTCTAGAAGGAAGGTGCGCCTCTCCCCAATGCTGGGCACGTGTTCGGACTTTACCCTTGCTATTACTCTTTTGGAAAACCTGGAGGCAGAGTTATACTTCTTTTTAAGCAGGCTGGTGTTTGCATCCCCCGTCGACGCGTTGGCTCAAGCTCGGTAACATTCCTGTTTGTAGCGAGATGCTGACTTGCAGGAACGACCGAACCAGGGTGGCATCTACCGCTGGTTGGCACCACAGACGACGGCACAAAGAGCTCCATCCCCTAAAGTACCACATCGGCAACAGAGTCGGCAACGGCGTTGGGATCATCCAGCTGGAAGCAAACTTGCCCCCACGGGTAGTCAGCAGGAGGTCCAACAGGGAAGGTATATGATCCTCAACATCATGGATTCGCGTAGGCGAGGTAATCAGTTGTTTCAGATCACAAGCCAAGGCAAAATCGTGGACAGATCTCCCCGCGTAATCGGTGATACGTGAACCAAACCGTTCGGCATGGTTGGCATTAAAGTCGCCGAGTACCACGACTTCTGCGGATGGAATTTGTCCTAGAACGAAATCTGTAGCCATTTGGACTTGCTCCATGAAGCGGTCTATTTCGGCATTACCGCTATGGGACCTATAGAGGCACGCGTAGACTCACGGATGATCATCGCTATCCACGTGCAGCCTGAGCTTGGCACTAAGTTTGTGCCAGTCAAGGACTGTTTTCATTTGCTTTTTAGCTGTCTACGTTTGGATGCTTTTGGGCATCCGGCCGTGTGTCCTGGTGACTGACAAAGTACGCAAGAAGGTGGTCCAAATTCGTCCAAGAGAGTTTTGACTCGGGCAATCAGCAGAGGCATGATCCTCTAGGCACTTAACGCACCTAGGGCGGGCGAAGCAATTGCGAGCAGAGTGCCCATATAGCTGGCACTCGTCACACTGACCGGGGAGAGTGCTCTTGCGAGGTGGCTCTACTACTAGAAAACTGAGACCGCATATCGACTTAATGTCGAAGATTGCCTTGCCCTCTGGAGAGAGTTCTAGCTGGATCTTAACCATGTCCAGGGGGATTTAGTACGCCTGCTGGTCATGTGGTAGACCGCAAGTACGGGAAGATTTTGACTTTTAAGTGACTGTGTCACTTCCTCAACTGGTATTTCCTTCGGGATCCTTTTGACGATTACCTGAAGGATGCGGTCATCAGCGAGCTTAAACGTATGAAAATATATCTCCTGCTCGTGGAGAAATTTGGTCACTACGCGGAAGGCGTCAACTGTTTCCAGCTGCATCTTTATGCCCTGGAATGTCGACGTTGCTATGCACTTGACTTTATTCGAGAGTGCCGATTTAACCATCGGCCACTTGGCCCTTGCTTGGATATAGATAGGCGGAGGCCTTTTATCTTGGTGGTGTGCGGGCTACGGGTGGTGCCTGAGGGGCGGGTTGTGCTTGAGAGGCGGAGGATGCCTGCGGAGCGCTGGGGCTTGGTGGGATGGTAATGGACACGGCCTTAGGAGGCGCAACAGTGATGGACCTAAGGTCCGGGATGGCTGCCGATTGCGGTTGTGAGGGGCCGGCTTCGGGTTGCGAGAGCGGGCTCGCTGACTTCTTTGACCTCCATGTCGGATTCGCTTGACTCAGCACTAGACGCTGGAGCTGAGTTTGAGGGCCCTGAGGGGGCCTCGGCTTGCGCGCCTATTCCGGACGCCGCAAAGGCGTTGCACGCAGCAGGATATTTCTCCCTGAGGAATTCTATCGTCCGTCATTTTATCTCTTTTACTTTTCGATCTTGGGAGGTCGGGGGGAGGCCGAGGTATGTATCCCTAGCTCCCTGCTGGGTTAAGCAGGGAGGATGTGTGACTACTACGTGTAGCCCTAGTGCGTCCGAGTGCTGACCTTATTGTGCACCCGGGTGTGTACTTAGGTCTAACTAAGACTATCCATGGGCTCTAAATGGCCAATACGGGGACCAACGTTGACTAGGGCACTACCCAAGGCCAGTGGTGGAGATTTCCTCCGAATTACGCAGTTTCCTGATGGGGAAACGTGGGCGAACGGGGCTGCCCGACTAGCTTCGTTATCACCGTTAGGTATCCGCTAGCCTTTTTCAATAAGATGTATCGCTAAAAACGTTGCTCCGTGCGGTGAAAACTGCACTTCGCAATGCACGCTAGTCCCGAAATCGGAAACAATACCAGAAATGACGTCTACCAAGAAACAAGAAATTCACTTGCCAGATGTCAGACGCAATAAAAATTACGCTGAACAGCCGGCTTGACGGCTTGCGCAGGTGCGCAGCGGATTACCCGAACTATTGTCGGACGGAACGACAGCTGTGAGGCGAACGAAACACGTCCGTTCGGCTCGACGGTCTATAGCGGAGTCATTTTTTTCTTATGCGCAGGGAGGATGACTCCTTGGTCCATACTGCAAAAGAAAGGCCGATCACCTGGTCTCTCTCTTATGGCATTTAACTCGATTCTGGATGACAATGATTACTCGCCGCCAAAATTCCACAAAACAATATATAACAGCAATCTTAGTTGAACGTGGTCGGCGTTTAAACAGTTGTTACTATTTTTTTCAGTAAGAATCAAAATACACAGAAAGTCCGTGACCTTCAGTCCAAGTCAATATCACGTGTAACAAAGCGGCTTTCGCGAGCTTCAAATGTCATCGTCGTCAAAGCGCCGCATCTAT
The DNA here is from genome assembly GCA_018246295.1 of Papilio alexanor hazarajatica. Classification (NCBI taxonomy): domain Eukaryota; kingdom Metazoa; phylum Arthropoda; class Insecta; order Lepidoptera; family Papilionidae; genus Papilio; species Papilio alexanor. Next base: position 10,551 of record DWLR01000040.1, on the reverse strand, counting down.
TATTCAGTTATTCAAAGTCCACTTTGTTTGACGGCCGCCATTGTCCCGCCGTTGATTGTGAATGTTGTTGTCATTGAGACGACGTCTTTAAACTAATGAATGTACATTATGAAATGTAAGGCCGAGAACTTCAATATTTTGTATTTTATAATTAATTTTCCGTATTTTTAAATTTTCTTTTTATAACTGTTGCCTTCTTTTTACTCAATCCGAAGAGAAGAACAGATCAAGGTCTCATAGTGCTAATTCATACTACATACATAATAATTCATTATTAAGGTTTAAATATTTCTTCGTGGTAAACAATTATTTTGAGCAACTCTTTATGACGATGCTTTCTGCTATTTACAAAGATCGATAGGCTGCCCTCAGCCACTGAGCAATGGTTAGGGTTGTGTGATTGGATGTGGTATAATATCTAATGTCGTTTGATAGCGTAGCTTAATTTACAAATTAAACACTGAAGAAATCAAATAGTTGTTAATTTAAATCAAATAGCAGTAAGGGGTAAATTTAAAGTCACAATCAAATACGCAGATCGATGAAATTGCATCACATTCTGAAATAAAGCTATTTATTTTCGTTTTAAAAAGCAGTTAATAAACACTTGACGTCAAATAACCCCTCTCTGTCTATCACGCATGAACTTTTGATGTTTCATTGAGGTTGACCTTGAATAAACATTGTGCCTGTGCGTTTTTTTAGTCCTCAAAGTAGTACCTCTAGTGCAGCCTGCCCTTTCTCCGGAGACTCGTCAATTACTTCATAAAATGAAAATCAGTTATCTCTTTATTTAATTTTCTTTTTGAATACTTTAGTAAGTTTAAATTAATAAGTACAGCATGAAGTAATTAAGTTCGGGCGATGAAAATAAAAGTGTAGTGAAATCCCCCTTCCACCCCATACCATTACCCCCTACCGTACCCCTCACCTCGCTGCTACACCCTCATTTCGACCCTCGAAAAGGCTCGTAAGCGTATAACAGCACACAACCGCTTTTTATGTAGCGACTACATTAACCCGTATATTTCAGTCGACTCCTATAAAAACTCATGTGGCTTGTCAGGTCCGAAATTACAAACATTTATCGAGAAAAAATGTGAAAATGTTTTTTCTTCTTTAATTTTTTAATTCTTTCCTTCGATTTTTTACTTAGCTAGATTTAATCCTTCGTCTATTCAGTGGTTTCCTCCGACTGTGACCAGATTCTGTTCCAGTCCACCCACGCTCTGTCGACCTATATATACATGCAGCAGCAAAATCAGATCTATACTGATCGTGGCTTACTGCTTACTAAAATTATGTTTTATTCAAAATTGTACGACAAGAAAGCACCGACTTCCGACCGAAAAGTCGGATCACATTCAAAATATACAAAGAAAGCTTCGTTAGGCGACATTCCTGACAAAGCGAAATTTGAAACGCTACAAAAAGAAATCGCTAACAAGCGGAGAGTCAGCCGGCTGCCGAATAAATACAATTCAGTTTGTGTTTTCACTGGAAAGTGGATTTTCTTAGCGAGCGGCGCGCCTTAACGAGTTATGTTGTTCAGGCTTCATCTCATTTCATTTTGCTTTCGACGAGCTTTATTTTTGGAATAAAAAAATTGCGGACGTCCTCATATTTTCGCCTTCTTTGATGAATTTATGATAATTTAAAAATATAGTAAGTGATGTCCCGAATACCATTATATCTTTCTATATATTTATTTTAGACAATAAGGTGGCAAACGAACAAGTGGTCATCTGCATCAAGCATTTGCGAGGATTAGATGCGTTGCCTACCTTTAATAGGGGATAGACAGAAAAATGGGACAACTAAAACTAAGCCTCCGGCACCTCACTCATCAGACGAAACGCAGAATACTTCTACTTCACGCCTGTCTTCTGTGAGGTCGTGGTATTTCACCGGCCGAGCGGGCCATTCGAGCAACAGATGTTGTCGTTGCGGACTCTACCACTGTATATTATATTTATATATATAGTAGTAGTACAGTAATAAGTTTATATTATATTTTAAGTTTAGATTCCATTTCTTATTTTCAAATAAACATATTATCAAGCGACATGAAAAATAACGATAAAAAATAAGACACGAAAATTGTAATTAACTTAAATACCGAAAGACAATAAATATTCAATAAAAATTTTGACTAGCCTTAATGTTATTTTATGAAACGTGAAATTGAATTTCATTTCAAGTTTCGTGTTGAGTCCTTAAAAGCAGTCGCCTGCCAGAACTTGCAAGATTTCTGCAGTATTTTAGATTTAACCTGACGTCCTCATCGCATTGATATTACGTGTACTGAAAATTATATTGTATTTCAGTTTTGCTTTACACGATGCTATCTTGTCATACGTATACATATTTAACCTCCTTAAAGTAAATTCAGTGCCTTTCATGATGCAAAACAACTATTGTCTACGTTTATTATGTAATAACATTGAACATAAATTTTATAACTTCTATATATAAAGTGTACATAACTAGAGATAATGTAAATTCCGACACAAAATTTTTCAATAAAATTTGTCAGCAACACTAAAATTATTTATTCTATTCGTAATATTTATCTCATAAAGCCAAGATCTGTAACGATAGGAAAAATGCTGAAAGTGACAGCTTTTGAAGAACGTCACTCTGTTAAAAAACGAGGTGGGCGCATAGGCGACAGCCGAGCACTCGCTTGTCATTGCTATTACCTCGCCATGGTTTATGCTCTCGTAAACATCGCACTTGCAAATAAAAATTAATGGACAAACATATTTCATAAGCGGGAAATGTACGTGAAGTACACAGCATATACAGGCAAGATGAAATCTTGAGGAAGTTTGCTGAGGAAATAATTAAAATAAAAAAAAATATTTTTTACAACTTTGTAATGTAACTTGTAAATGTTATTAACTGCCATAAATAATCATCAGATAAAAATAAATTGACGACGCCGTGGAGGGAGAATCCTAACAAGTGGAGAGAATCAGTTGATTCTAGAAATTATTTCTAATGAAATTTGGTTCCGCTTTGGCAGTAGAATGCGGATTCGTTATCAAGAGAGCGTAGTAACGAGTTCAGTTGTTAGTCGCTGAGAATGTTTTAAATCGCCAAATACTATTGTGTAAATTGTACGTAACAAGATAAAGTTTTAGATTGCCTTTTTAACGCTCCGGTGACATATAATTCAAAGTAAATCTGCATGGTAATAATAATTTAAAAATACGTTTATTTTTTGCTATATCATTTTTATTGTGTATGTAGGATAAACTGTCTCATCACAAGAACTTACTACTTAATTCTGGCTTTTTCTATACCGCTATTCTAATTCAAATATTCAAAGTCATATCTAGTCAGATAGCAGCGCTATCGTCGATATGTTTTTTTTTGTTAAAATTTGTTCTTTAAAATTTCAGCTCGGAGTAAGTACAAATACGAATGATATGTTCATTAGCTTAGATGAACACCGTACATATCCATGTAAAATGTCCCGGCACAAACTCGTTATTTTGAAGTACATAGTCGTTATTTATTTTCAGTCATTTAGCACCAAATTTTACGCGAACTCCGAGGCAGAATGGCTAGCGTACAGGTTGTGATGGCCCTCGCATAAATATCTCGCGCACAAAAACAAAGGCGACCGAGATAGCGGCATCAATCACAGCTTCACAGCGCTGCGCAGAGCGCGCAAACACCGCGTACGCGCTAAGTGAAACGAGAGTGCCTCCACAAGCATACAGACAACGCCCAGACACGGCGCAACACTGTCACGGCTTTTGTTCCTTAAAGGCCTTATTATTATTGCCTACCTTCGATACTCTTGTATAAGTTATATTCACTTTTAATTACTGGTATACAGTATTTAAGGGGATGACACATATCTTTGTCTTTTTAAATATTTATTTTGTATAGTTTGTCTTTGTTTTGTAATGTACATAATAAGTATGTTACCAATGCGTTAAAATTCTAAGCTTCACAATTTTCATGCTGCGTAATGATAGTAAGAAATATTCAGATTACAATGAATATTTATCGTAGATTGCAAAGATTGTTAAACCTTGGAGTGATTTTAATTTAAATAACACAAATATTTCATGTGCCTGGCACGTAGTTATTCCGACTGCGTCGCGGTTGAAGTGCGAAACATTTAGCAGCAACATAAATAGCGCGTGTTGTTGAAGCGCGAATATTTCCTGCGTATTAGTTCGAGCTTCCATTGTTTTCTCACTTCAAATGGCCCGAGCTCGGGATTATGACTCTCGGCTCCTGAATATTACTGCGGCTTAAAATAATTCCCCAAAACTAATTTCATATGTACATTGTTAGAGTTGTAAGAAATACAGAATAACTTAAAAAAATACCTTTTTATGAATAAGGTCTTCTTTATATGAATAAAATAATTTTATATTTAATTAATTTAATTTGTATTTAAAGTAGTGTATTTGCCGCCATCTTAAGTCAAATGGTATAAGGGATCATTTTTAATAAGTTTTTTTATGTTATGAGAGAAGGTCACCAGTCAGGTGATGAAGTTAAGATAGCATTGTAATACTTTCATACATAAGTTGTAAATATAGCTGCGTTATATTTAGTTTATTTTGAGTTCATCTGTAACTATTATGTTTATAAATCGTATTTGAAAATAATTTATACGGTCAATTGTGCGCTAAACAATGATTCAAATCGGAATGATAATCTGTCGGTGAGCGCCGCGCGGCCGCTGGCACTGAGCCAGCTCTAGAGTACTACCCCCTACCCCTACCTCCGCTGCGCCCCTCCAGTGTGGATATCACATTGTACCGATGTTCGTATCATTACATTGTTGATATGAGATACAAATCATACGGTGGCTGTAAACGAAATTGCTCACTCATTGGAATTTGTTATTTTATTTAAAAAAAAACTTGTATTAATACGATCCAAATCATGAATATGAATATTGTCATAGACTATTATTAAGCCATGTAAGAGTTATACTTTTAGCAATTATATTATGCTTGCATACACTTACAATAAATACATACAGAAGTGGGATTAACAGAGGTTACGGGTATAAATTATTCACAGGATCATATCGCAGACCTTTATTATCGCTACTTTTACATCGTCTTTAAGTGTTTGTATCACTTTTGTGTATTAACAATCAATTTACATTTCATTTCTTAATTTTACTTATTTATATATTACATTTTTAAAAATCTACAAAAAGAAACAGATAATCTAAAATATAATGTATAAAAATAATGTACCACCAGCTGCAAAATTTCCACGACTCAAGCAACCAGTGCTTACGGTCACAGAAAACATTCTCACGTTGCTAAACTAATTACATGTCTTTAAAACTACCACTTTTTAATTGGGCCCTTTATCTAACTGTTCAGCGTTTTTTCTTAAGGTGTTTGTTGGTCGAAGCTCTTCGCTAATATACCTTTCATCGATACGACTATCGAAATAATGGTAGTCGATTTCGTCATATTTCATTTTACATATCATTAACGTTTTAACATATCATTAATTATTCGTTTTTCCAAATTCTTTTAAAAAGAGGAAATAAAAGGAAAAAATAGACAAATAACGTTTTGTTATTGATCAGAAGCTCGGGTTCCAGAAGGAAGGCGCATTAGCCTCTCCCCAATGATGACCACGTATTTGGACTTTGCCTCAGAAATTACTCTTTTAAGTTGTGATAGTTTGAAGCTGTGATAATTCAATATTTGTAAGTGTTAATAAAGCACCTAATCACGAACCCATTGGAATTATGCTCTAAAGTCAAAAACATGTTTATCAGTGCGTGCCGATCGTGACAATGAAATTTTTCTAAAAGAATTAGGTAGAAGATGGTCGCTGCACCTTTAACTATTTATCTCAAGTGGATATGTCGGCAGTTGCGGGAGCACTCGTTTGCAAATTATCCCGGCGATAACTGTGACAAGAGTGCGCCGAGATGCCGCGCCGGCGGCAAGCTGCGCCAGGAATTTAGGATTGTGGCAACAATACTTTACTAATTATGCTTCCTTGTGGCCTCTTCCAGCCTTACTGTAGAGAATATTAACTTCAACACAAGTTAAATATATTTATCGTCTGCAGTTTTACGCCTACGTTGCAATAGTCAAAGTACGCCAAGTGTAACCATTTTTTTTTTTTAATTTTGAATAATTTTAACTATACTAATTTCATATATACATTATTTTATTACATTATTAACCTTAAATAAGAGTTTTTACATAAAGACTAATCTACTGCAACAGCGAGAACTAAATTTTTTATGAAAAAATAGTACTAAAATTATTTGCAACCAACATCTCGTAAAAGCTGGCCAGTAGTTTGGATGTACTATCCAAATGACATGTAATTTAGGTCGCTTACATTGCTATGCATTTCGGTTTAATTACTGGAGCGCGTTGCATCGTGTCAATAACATTGTCGCAGGCGCCGCTCGAACGAGCGCTGAAACCGGCTGAAACTTTCAGTTAACGGTTTCAACTTAAATGTTTGTGTTTGTGTTACCAAAATAAATCGTTTGCAAGGGCTCTGCTCTGAACGTGGAGTCGGTAGATAATTTTAGAAATTTACTTAAGGTTTTATGCGTATTTCCGTTTATAAAGCCGACGGTTAGGAATAAGCTCAAGGCTGATATTAACTTCAGTAGTTTAATTTTTTCATTAGTACTGAATTGATGATACTAACCACGTAAACGACGACGTGAGACCTGTATCAACAGTTGCTAAATGTTTCAATTGAATTTACTTGTAATCACAATTTTTTTTAATCCAACGGCTTATTTGTGAGATGATCACCTTACCTCTTAATGTAAAGCATAAAACGCACATAATTTTGGTTATAAAATTTGTGTAACTCATCATGCTGGGTAGACGTAGTTATATTACTTCAATCTGTATAAAGGAAAAGTCCCTATGCACCTATGTTCCCATTACATGGTACCGTAAAGATTACATTCCTGGTACGAACAAACGCCCCGTATGTTACTTGTTTGTTCGCGATTATGTATAAGAAATAGACATTTTCATATGTCCTCTGTCGTTTTCCTTTATATCCTGTATGTAAGGCGTTAAATACAATATATAAAATGTACTGCATTATGAAAAAACAACAAAGAATTATAATGATATAGTTAGTCATTATACGAACTGTTAATGGGGTTGCGGTTTGGCAGTGCGCCGAGCTTTGCTGTTGATTGTTATCTATGCAGGCTCAGATATGTTTTTAGCGTGCGGTCTGCACCCTAAAACATACATATATGTATCGGATTTCTTTTTGTTCTTTTCGGCGGATCATTGTTTATTTTTTAATAATTATTATATTATAATTATATTAATAAATAATTTCTTTGTTGTTACTTATAAAATAGAAACCTGAAATATATTGCTTTAGAAATTGAATCGTTTTCTCGGCTACGTCATTGTAATTTTAAATACTATCAACTCTGAAGTCTTTGTCTTCAAGATTACTGTAAATATTTTCATAGAAACGCCTTGGAGAGCAACTATAAATAAGTTATTACTTATCATACGGTTTACCTCCATAGTACACCGTAAGCACAATACAGGCAGTGATATTTCCATAAGTAGAGCAGAAGAATTGTAAAATGGCTAGTGTATTTGTGTTTGCGCCGCAGCAGCGAGCAGTTCAGCGCCACTCGGGGGAGCAGCCGCCGGGCGCGCCGTTGCGATGCACTTACATTTTAAAGCTTCTGCCAAGTAAATGTTTTTCTCGAACTCTTTTTAGACACGCTCAAACCATTTCCATAATTTTACAATGTTTAAGTGAAAACAAATCGTTTTCAGTAGCAATAGCACTTGTCGTAGGAATATTAGCGTCAGCGAGAGGAATTTCGTCTGTTTGGTCTCCTTGCTGTACCACATCTGTAACTCTTCTGATTGTTGCGGTATTTACTTGACATTGGCTTTCTGTGGTATACTTTTCGAACTCGATATACTTTGGTCGCTAAAATAAAATGAAAATGGCGCATACGCACCTAGATTCTAAATTTCTATTCGAATGTTTGTCTATGTATGATTCGTTAAATCCGTTCCAATACTATCATAGCAAAATTAATTAAAAAGTTAAGATTAAAATGTTATGAGTTTTGATTTAACGTCGTGACCCTAGAAAAGATACTTATAGAATTACAGAATATAGAATCAGAATTATTTTAAAGAAAGGTAAGGTCATATACAAAGTAATATACAATCGTAAAGTGAGTACTCGTGTAAAACATTTAAAGTATCCCGCGAGTCCGCGACACACTGTGCCCAAAATAATCTAACTCTACAGTACTACTAGTACCATAATAAAACAGAAATCCTGATATAGGTCATTCAAATTATGTTCTACTAGATTCAATTATTTACTTATTTAGTATTATATAATCTTTATAAAGAAAATTTAAAGAAAATCTGCAGTTTTAGTAGAATGTTCTTTGTGAAAGTATTCATAAATTTCGTGAAAAAAGATATTGAAAGTAGAGATTACTAAAAATTAAACACTTTGACATGACCCTACAAGTTGATTGATTACTTAAGTTTTGTGGTCAATTTGAAAATGGGTTACAAGACATATTTTACTTCTAACATCATATTAATAGGCTCAAACTACATCAAATGATTAGATATAAAAATGAGATGAACTGTACAAAAGCGCAAAGAATGATTTGTCTGAAAACATTGAGCAAGTACTAAATGCGTGTTTGTATTGTTATTACAGACACGCCTCATTGGAGCCTTTTCAATTATAAACCATATATATGTCGGAACAACAATTTTCATTTTCCAGCAGACTATTCTTACCTCAGTGCCTACTGTAATAGCCTTGACGAAAATGAAGTTTCTAAAAAGAAAGTCTGTTAATATTTTTACGTGTAAAACGTCCCTCGAATATCAACAGAGAGCGTGTCTCTTCGCCATGCAATATGCCGTTATGGTGCCATCGGGGACAGCTGTGCCCAATTATTACTTTTCCTTTTTGAACCATTACTGTTTTCATTGTGTTTTGGTTTCTTTTTAATGGCACTTTGTTACGTTTAAAAAAATCTCACCTGTATTATTGTATGAAATACAATGTAAATAATTTAAATGAACTTTTTGTTGTTATATTATGAAGTAAATATATATTATTCTTCATATCTACATAAAGACGATTTGTTAAATGTGTTTTTCATAACAAATAATATTTGATATATTAAACTACTCCATGTTTGCACATTTAGACTTGTGGCAACTTCACTTACATGCATACACGCTTTTTTCTTTTTTTGGGAACTTTTTAAAAACATCTCAGTCCCTTTGGTCTTCTCCCAATGTACACATATCTACAACTTAAATAATTAATAACAAGTAAATTAAAAAATAATAACAAATAAATAACTACCACATAATATTTACTAATCCTTATAAGCTATACGCCTTCAGAACCAAGTTGCAAATTTCATCTTCTAGATCCGACGAAGGTGGGCCAAAGCAAATAAAAGCTCTCCGACATTATGTTGCCTGGACAGGTTATATCTTTTGAATAGCTCTTTTCTTTCCTCCTCGTTAAGGACACACTCCGCAAGCAAGTGTTGCACATCTTAAACCGTGTCGCAAGACTCACAATTAGGTTATTGACCTGTCTTCATCATGAAGGCAATAATAAAGGTATAATTTTTTTACCACTTCGCGTATTTTTGTTTAGCTCTGTTACAACATTTGATTTTAACACGTTCTATGTCGAGAAAAAAACGCAGTTTCCTGTCCAGGCCGTGTCGGTCAGTGATGGTTGACATATAGACTTTCAGTTCAAGCCGCGTCAGTCAGTAATAACCGCATTTTACGAGGGTTTTCGTGTCGTTCTTACAGGCCGTTGGGCAGTGCTGTCAAACTAAATCTCATATTAATTGACCCGGGTGGCCTCTAGCTTTTCCATATCAAGTTGGTTTTTGTAAAATTTTAAACAGATTTATGATTTTTAATAGGCCTAAAGGGAAACTTCTCTGACGGTCAGCACTGACCGCGTTAGCAGAGAACGTGTTTGAATTAATCTTCTTAATTTTTTTTGCTTTTTTTTTTAAATTTAAAAACAGTTACCACAGCTATATGGTTTGTTTTTGATACCCAGTTATTTAGATAAAACATAGGGAGCGGGTGTAAATAACACATACCAGTTGTTTTCATTTCATCGTAAACTACAGCTAAAAGGGGTTTCTTTTTTTCTCCAATAACTAATGTGACACAAATCGCTTAATTCACAAAGTAATTCAATGGCAGTGTTATTAGTACAGTGCATAACTCGCTTTCCGTTACATGGATAGATGTTGTTTTGATAAATCCCCAATGTGTGGTTTGAAATTTTTTCTAATTTGGAAATATGACTGTTAGCACTTGAATCATATAAACTGCCAAAATCTAATCTACTTCTCACGAGTTTTAGATGCATTTTTCGTAAATGTTGTGAGTGGATTCCCCAGCCACGTTCAGATGATGTATTTTATTAATTTATGACATATGTATTTCTTTAAAGTGTGTTTAATATCACATCAATGTTTTACCAAGCAAATTCATGCTT
>DWLR01000039.1:0-49554 GCA_018246295.1 Papilio alexanor hazarajatica | reverse complement strand
AGACTCAAGACAAACAGACATGTTCATACACACGAATGTTTGTCTTGGGTGGGAATCGAACCCACGACCTGCGGCGCGAACGGCAAGTGACTCGCCACTGCGCCAACCGGTCAGTCGAGCTAAGTCGAGTTGAGCAGGCATATACAGTTACAACGGGCCCAAGGTGGTAAAGTGCAGAGGGCGTCCTGGGTAACATTGGTTTAGAATGTTACACGTTTAAATTACCCTTAAGAGGCGACCTCTGCCTCGCACTGGACCGAATCATGGCTCGATGGGTAATATCTCACATAATATAAATCAACCTTTCCCTCTCTCTCTCCTTGTTCTTCTTGCCATCACCACCTACTTAAAATTGAACCGCAAATTACATATATGTACTAGTAGCTACAAAAATCATCATCATTATTAAATTTATGAAGGAGAAAGGAATCTTGTGTGCGCATTAATATTCATCTTTAAATAAATTCTAAGAAATGAAAGATAAACAAAAAATATTCGGTCGTTTGTTGTATGAAGAATTAATGGTCAATCTCGCAGACCTCCTGGGGGTACGCTGATAACTTTTAACGGTACCTTTATGTATTTGAGTGAAATTAATAAAATATGAAGGATATATTAAATATCAAAATGCACTTTTATAGTACAATCAAAACTGACAATGATGCAATGCAAAAATGCGGTTTTACTTAAAAATCTTTTTTGTTTATTTCAATTAAAATTTATATTGCAATACAATAGGCAGATAAAATTTTATCTCTGATAAAATATTACCATTGATACAAGTAATTGGCCACTTTATAGACCATTGAAACATATTAGAATACACAGGCAATTAAATATGTTCAGATCATAACTTCCTCATAGGTAATCTGAGAAATGATGCTCTAAAACACGTCTGGATTGCTGTCATCATGAATTAGATGATGTGCGTAAGCGGAGGCCGTTAGGACCTCGCGTTACGGCCTCAAACAAACATAACGGTCGCCTCACACTTTCACTGCTAATCAAAACTATATATACCACTCTTGCGACACGTGACAGCTCCGAGCTACTCATTCATGTCTCGATACACTCGCGATGGGGAAACTTTTTTCAAAAAGTTGGCGACGTAGGAATAAAATACTATTCATATTGGTATTAAATATAGACATATAGGTATTGCTGTTCAAAATAAAGAACTAATCTTTGCAAATAAAGGCAAACACCTATCTCTTGCGCTAAAATTCGTAAATTCCAAAATATTTTACGAAAAATCAACTTTGTCTCATTTTACCTTATTAGTTATCGATATTTAACAATTTCACTTTATGTCAATGTCCACAAAATTACATTTCCAATGAAAATATAAAATAGTATGGCCTTCCACAGTGAGCGACGTTTGTTTGTTTATAAAATTTAGATCTTAACACATTGAGTGCCACGCGATTTTATAAGGAAATCTCCGTCAGGCCGCGCACTAACATCGTGGTACAGCAATGCGAAGCGCACTCACTACAAGCATGTTAAAATTTACTCGATGCAAGCGTTTAAACATATTAGGACCATTTTTTTATTACGATCAGATTTTTTAGATTACATTGAAATCGACTTGCGGCAGGGGCTCTGCTTAGGTTACGACAAAGTATTAGGAGTATTACGACTTTGGAAATGTCTTACACGATGCATTTTCGTAATGTTTTATGTTTATATTCATTCACAGCTCTATGGTTCTTGGCCCAGTGCAGAAAAATCGTTCCTTAGCCTTCAATATGTGACAGAAAAAAGAAAAGAAATTTTACCAAACAACTTGTAACATTTTGTGATACTTGCGAGGGACAACCATTTTTATGTTTAATCTGTTTTAATAAAATCCAACAATATTTTCTTGACAAATGTTTAAGATCATTAATAATTAAATCTCGTATTACATAAAAATTAAGGAATTTAAATAAATTTTAGATAACTACTTACAACAATGTATTTGTTTTTAGTTTTGTGTTCACTCAACGTGTTAATTTGGCATATGAAATACAATAGCGTATAAATAGTATATGAACGGCATATAAACACCGACTGTATTTTGTTTAAATCTATCGAGCGCGCAGTCAACTCACGTTGTTCTTTCACTTTTATTCTTCTTTTTTTTGTACATTACATTTGTCATCAAATTCCCTGTAGGGTCCGAGAATTTTACATTCAATATAATTGTTGCGTTGGTACGTTTGATGTCTGTCAAGGAAATCGTATCTTGAAAGTTTAAGCATTCCAATGTTATGTCCGAAACTTTAATGCGCTAACTTTATAATGACTGTATAATGTAATAATCAATTTCCAAACCAATACGACGAAGGAAAAAGTACACTCTCTTCTTGAAGGGGGAAGAGTGTACTTTTTCCTTAAAGGCTCTAAACGCATCTGCAGTTCCTCTGGTGTTGCGGATGTCCATGAGCGGAGTCGTTTACCCCCTTATTCTATAAAAAAATGCACCCCTATACAAGGGGTTGGAAGGATAAAGTTTCTGAAATTTAATTTTTCCGTTGTTTGTACACTATTTTTAGTCTACATATCAAATTTCAGCCTTCTCAGACTTCAGGTACCCTTCTAGTACCCTAAAATTTTGATGATCATCAGTGACGCTGAGTTATTTAGTATGTGTCGAAATCGGCGGCTGAATTATGACAGATGTCAATATAATATATATTCATGTAGTCTCAACGGTGTTATTGTAGAATTTTTGTATCCATCCCTAAATACACGATAATCGTAAAGTTGTGGAAAAATAATCCCTACTACTCACACCGACAAATGCAGTTCTTAAAAATCAAGTCAAAATATGTTCATCTAGCGCCATCTTTTTTACCTCCGGAAAACCATAGAAAAATGAGTAGTCTATGTTTGATACAATACAACAAGCAAAGATGCCAAATGTGACCTATGACCAACATATTAAGCAGTTCTTATTGATCGACATAAATAATGTAAAATTATAAACATAACACTCGCGCTCGTAAACCAGAGAGGATAGACAGAATAACGCCAAATAGAAATCCGTAATCTTTGCGTACCCCTCTAGGTTATGGGCGGGGAAGATCATTAGGTTAAAATTTTCAATACAGATGGATGAAAATACGCCATCTAGGTGAATAATTTGGAAACATTAATTAATCAGAACTTCGCATGTTTATTTCTTAAATTTTCGTCATTTTGATCTAGCTAGTTTGAAGTTTTTGTCTGGCCGGTCACATCATCCTCAGTGAAGTTTGGTGAAAAAAATAGTATCTAATTTTTTAAAGTTGCATGCTGTAGAATTTAAAGAAAAATACTTGTTGCACAGTATTTTTCTTTAAATGCTACAGCATTTTAAGATTTTTTTATGTTTTCTAGGTTCACAAAATTCTAAGGATCGAAAAGAAAAATAGATATAATATTCACAGAAATTTATTATTATACAACAACTTCGTATTATTTACAAAAGGAAAAACCAAACATTAACAAAAAAGGGTGAGAAAGATGAAACAAAATGAAACATATCCAACTTTCATAGAATTATCGCGACGTATAAATGTTGGAAAATATCGTTATTTCAGTTGCCAAATCGATTAGATTTAACATCGATCTACTTATTGCACTTTTTAGACGGACAAATATAACCTGTTATTTTTATCATAACATATGTCAGAAGGCCCAAATATTGTACTATTTCTGCAACCATTATACATACAAAATATACGTAAAGTTAGTAATTAATTTCAATTAAAGTCTGACTATCGCTATAACATTCCGAGGGAAAATACAAATTGAATGACACACATTCAAATTAGTCAAGGTTAAAGATTACAATGGAACGGACATACATACATACCTGTGAAAAAATATTACTTTCCTGGGTTAGTCCGGGAAAACCTTTTTTAAATTAAGAGCTTGTCATTTTTAAAACAATCCGAAAAGGAAACTGTTAGTACAAAGTAATTGAGAATTGAAAGACTTGACAAAGTCAATTAAGCAACAACAAAAAAATATATTTTTTTGCTTTAGTAACACAGAAGTTTGAATATTGTTTTTTTTCTCATTTTGCTCATTAAAAAAATTAAACAAATAATCACATTTCTGTATTTTCATTTATCCAGTTATATTTTTAATTTTAAATTCTATCTTAATATTTATATATCTTATTCAGAAATTTGTAGCCATCTACAAATTTATTATAACATTCGGTTTGCAAAGTCTGATGCTGAAATAAATCAAAATTATTACAGACTGCATTAAATGATCACATTTAATGGAAATGTTCTTTATTTCTTATTTTTCTTCAGAATTATTTTAAACATATCCTTGTCAAAATATGAAACATTTAACACTTTCAAGCAAAAAAAAATTACTCGATCTTTATTTTGCTATTTAATAAAAAATAAAACAGTATGAATTGATGCATTTACAAAAAAATATGTCACAACACAGCTTCGATCTAGTATTAGTAAGTAAGGTTGCAACTTCTAATATTGATTTATTTCAGTATGGTCACACCACTGGTCAATATTTTCCTTTGTTGAAGACTTAATCGCATCAACTTACATCAACAACATATTGTCATAGCGTAACATAAATAATGCCGTAGCAATATAGAATAAAAGGCTCAGGTTAAGTGTTCCAAATCAAGACCTAAACCTTATAAATAAAGAGTACGCACAGCTTTTATGCTGAAATTCGCAAATTCTAAGATATCTGCGGAAATCAATTTTTTTCTTACATTTAATATCAACATTACACGACTTTATATCACAATTTCCACATAATTATATGTCCAAACAAAATGTAAAATAGTGTGATGGCCGCCCTCTATTCTAAATGACGTTAGTTTATTTACAAAGTTTCGGTCTTTATTTGGAGTAAACTGTACAAGGCACTAAACTAGCTCACTTTTGAAAAACTATAAAACTTTGAAGTTATTTTATTAAGTATATATGTACCAATTAATTTATTACATTATTATGTCATCTTCTTTGAAGTTTTAGTTAACAAAAAAATTATATTTATCGATTTAGTAGGAGCAAATTTATTTTTACATATTTAATAAACGTAAAAAAAGGGTCTATGAGTATTATAAAAGTAATTTAATTAAAGGAACAAAATGAAATCTTACTTCAAACATAAAATTCTTAATCATTTAAAACAGAATCAACCTTATTTCTACCACTTTCTACCACCCACTTCGAACTGTTCCGCCTTTAACTGCAAGCAGTTGCTGACAAACTAAACTCAACCAACAGATTAGTTATACATACTAATTATCATTAATTAATTTTTGTATGGACGCCTTGGGCAGTAGTAAGTTTTACTATAAAGTTTTTATTATAGCATGACGCAGTTTATGTTTCAATTTAAAAGGAATTTAAGTATAAATAAATCAATTCTTGATTTTTATTTTAAAATGTTTTGAACATTTTTTTATTTTTCTTTATCAATGTCGGATAATTAAATGCGAAGAAATATTGTATAAAATTAAATAAGTAAATTTCTTTCCGCTTTTTAGCCGACACGGTTGTTATCCGAAAAACGAAAATTCTCACAAAAAATTTTTTAGAGCGCCATCTGTTGACTACAATGTAAATCTAACAGGCTCTCTAGACAACGTAACACTCTATTAGCAATACTGCTAGAAAGAAGAAAGTCCAAAATGTATGGAATTGACGACGTGATATTTAGGAAAAAATGTGTAATTATTACATATCATATTTTAATACTAAATATCTTCCGAAAAACCGCGATTTTATGATGACGGATAACAAAAAGCAGAGCCAAGCTCTGTCCACAGCTAGTAACTGTTTGTAATTTCAGTCAGTATAAAAAGTTGAAACATAAGCCACATCATGCTATACAAAAAAGTCACACAATCAGTCTTACCACAAAAAGAAACATAAGCCTTTTAGTCTTGGTTTTGACATAGATTAATTAACCACTTGACCGTTTGTTATCTTGGTCGTTGCCGTACCTCTAACGCCTGGCGACAAAGAGCATGTAAATGTCTTTGTAACATGTAAACTTTATGAAAAAAAAAAAAAAACTGCCTTATTCACTCTTTTTCAATGCCACGGCGAAGGCCATATCAAGAAGCAGTCAAAGAGTTTCAACAGAGTTTAACTAAGCACATGTTCAAACATTGTTTTCAAATTCTTTGGTGGTAAGACGGAAAAAGTTTTTGTTAAAGTCTATACACACTTAATGTGCATACTGTCTCAACATTTATAATATTTGCCATCACATATTGAAGTATCTTTGGTGGAAAAATATTGGAAATTGTACTTTTCAAGTTTCTGTCACACAGTATGCACATCGTAATCACTATCACTATACACTGTCATTGACCACTATGTAAGTCTCTGCCTACTCCATTTCCATGGCGTTCTTCATATAAGCATCCAGTTCTCTATCCAGGGCAGACTTGGTGCTGGCCATGTACTGATCGAGCTGAGCGTCTAACTCCTCTTTGGTTGGTACTCGCTTCTCCTTGGCCTGGTTCTGCATAACCCCACCTGGTTACGTAAACACAAATAATATAATCTTATTTAATTTTATATTACATCTGTTTGTAGTTTACTTTGGTAGAGTTATCCGAAATGACATCAACGACAAGAATTTTCATGGCTGAAAATACAATACTGAAATCAACTTATCAAAGCTAAAAGCTATAAAAATTAATACATACAATACTCCATAAATATCTTACACCAACCTTTAGAAAGAGACAATATGTTACCTTCGCTTCTTAAAGCGTTATCTCTGTCAAACAAAGCACAAACTATCACATAGGTAGTAGTGTGTAATAGAGATAAAGCTCTATAAAATCTAATCCAAAAGTGGATGTGCAATATTTATCGCATTCTAGCTGGAGTACTAGGGAGGGCTTTAATGTCTTGTGCCTTATAGCTGTTCCATCTATTTGTTTTAGATATACCTTATATTTAAAGTATTTAAGTCATTAATTCCACAAAGGATTTGAAATAGTTGATATGGTGTCAGATTTTTCGTCTGAATATAATATGGTCTTAATTTAAAGTGCCATTCAACATCAGGCGGGATTGTAATCAAATGCTAATTTATTATCTAAATTAAATAATAAGATAGGAAAAAGACCTTTGCCCCGTCCGCGCATCCGTCGTCGCGCGTTCTGTTTGCGTGCTTGCATGCGAGTCTGCGGCTTGTTGACCGCGCGGCCCATCACTCTGCTAGACTGCATTCGACCGCCACTGCAAAATGGCATCATATAATGTCAAATTATATTCATGCGTAAGCTATTAAAAATAACTTAAAACACGCAGAGGAGAGATTACAGCTTTGGCACAACTCTCTTGCTTCTTCTACATCCATTGCAATTACTACACCAACTGCAGGCAGTGGAGATTGTTAACACTGAGTGACCTGATGCACTTTTGTCACCTTTCATAACAAAAGGTGATTGTATAGTTTACTTCTCTGAAACTATACCGATAGTGGTGTAAGGTGTAATAATTAAGATCTCTCATATACTGTAGAGATTGTATAAAAAAACACTCCAACAAGGTTCCTTACCGTGATCTAGCATGTGGTGTGCCCACTCTACCACCTCTACGACGGAAGACTTGACTGCGAAAGTTGCCTTGTGATAGATTGTTGAATGATGCAGAGCGACTGAAAGGCAAACAAAAATCCATATTATAATCTATAATATCTTCTCTTAAAAATCAGTCAAACCGTTTTGGCTATAAGATTTCGCAATTAAAATTACCCACTAAAATATTTGTGCTTCTACCCAAAGAGCACACCTCAGTCTCCAAAGAGCATATGACAAATAAATAAGAAAATAGTTCAGTTGTTTTAGATTACTGCCATAACTCAACCTTGAATTTGGCTACAGGCAGGACATGATTATACTAGACTGAATTTCTTGAAGAGAACCACCAACCCCTCAATGATGTCATAAATCTCCAGTATGCCCATATACAATAACACTGATAATGCAAAATAACATTACATGCCATTTTTTTTCCTCCATGAATGAGTGGCAATGTTCCTAATATTAGCTAGCATCAATTTCTGAGTTAAGCTGACGTCAAAATTTAGACACTGTTTAGATGTAGCAACAACTTTGTTATATATCCATATATGCTTGACAAAGCTTTTCTTATCTAAAATCTATAAGGTAGGTTCAATATTTTGAGAATTTGTAGTAACTTGGACCATATGGCTTTACCATCAGTCATGGAGGTTCAGAAAGTCCTTGTAAAAAGATAATGACAAATTAAAGGCCGGCAACGCATCTGCAGTTCCTCTGGTGTTGCAGATGTCCATGGGCGTCCATTCACTTAATGTTAGGCGACCCTGCTGCTCGTTTGCCTCCCTTATTCTATAAAAAAAAATACAACAGGCTATTTACACAAAAGCAACAGTAGTAGCAGCTACAATAGTATATAGGGTTTAAAGATTTTTTTACCTTAAATTATTGTTAGACTGTTGCCAAAAGACTCTGTTTTTATTATTTGGCCTTTGATTTAGACTCCCAAAGCTGTTTGCACGTCTCAGACCAGGCAAATTTCCATCATTGCCATATTGTTGTGTTTGTGAATTCATTCTGAGCCGTTGTTTTATTGCTTGCTATGAAAAATAAATTAAAAATTACAAAACTTATAATATTTTCTCCATTTCCAAAGCTGGTTGATTCAAAAACTTTGCACAAGTATAGAGTAAATGAAGAAAATGAGATGAGAAAATGTCTAAAATATTGAAATGAAATAGTTGTTGATAAATACCAAGAAAGAAACAACTTATGGTGGTAATTAGTAATTGAAGGTAATTTTTAAAATACATAATAAAGTCATAATTCTTGCAAATAAACAGTATTAAAGATTTATTTGTAGACGCAATATTACAATTAAGAACTATCTAAAAGTCGTAACAGAAGGTAATTAACAAAATGAAAGTACAATTGATACTTGAAAATACGTAGAAAAAGAAAAACATACCCTTTTGGCTTGCTGTATCTTTTTAGCAATCTGTTCTATGAGATTTCCATTGTTAAAATTCAGATTTTGATTTAAAAAGTTGCCTATATTTCTACGAGGCTGCGGAGTTCTCGCACGTATCAAACGTTCTGGAACCACTGCTGCTAGCATTGTGAACCGGTCATTGAGAGTTATGTTCGTTGCATGTAAACCATATAATTTTTCTATAAACATTTTGTATAGTCAGGATCCACTAGATACCACTCCAATGAACTGTTATTCTATAATCATTTATTTACTTAATAATTCGGTAGACAAAAATAAAATATGAAAAAAAGAATAGTTTAAATCAAAATACTTCAGCAAGGAATGCTACTTTCTTACGAAGCCGACCGCGCGAAACGCGAATCACAATCACAAATTTATAGATTACAAATAGTAGAGTATTTAAAACAGTGACATTGGTCAAATAGTCTATTTTTACCTGTGCAAAAGCCAAATGTCTAAAGAAATCCTTCATGTTGTAAGTATTGGACTTGGTATTGGAATGCAAAAAGGAAATAACAAATAAAATACTCTATTATAAATAAATTTATTTGATTAAATCAGTTACTTTCTCTACTATTCTACACTTTCATATCATCATGAGCCAAATGACGTTCACTGCTGGGCATTAGAGGTGAGACGTATATACTGGAACAGGCTTTGAGACTAGGTTTCACTCAATACGTGTAAGTACCAAGTATGTGGGGACTAAAAGAACGAGTATCGAGTATTTAGAAGTATGTAATGTGGCATAAGTATTTTGTATTGTATATGTATTTACCTTCGTTGAAGTATTTTTTTTTTGTTAGAAGTATTTTGTTTGTTAGAAGTAATTTGTCTGTTAGAAGTATTTTGTTTGTTACAAGTATTTTGTATGTTAAAAGCATTTTGTATTTTGAAGTATTTTGTGTGTTAGAAGTATTTTGTATGTTAGAAGTAAAATACTTGAATACGTATTGTAGAAGCGAAAGCGAATGTAGGGTGTAGACGTCACGTAGAAATTAGAGAGATTTTTAGTTGGAAGTTGGAGGAAACCGTTTTTTTTTCGTCGTCTGCTGCGCGACTGAAAATGTTCATCCTTACTATACAAAAAGTTGATACTCCTCAACACTTCTAGGTACTAGTATATAAAAATACTCATACTGGGCATATGTTTACTCTATGGATCGATCCAAAGATCGCACTCATCCTATGATCAGTTGCAAGCAATCTAGATCAGGACAATCTTACGGAAGTCCTACTAGAGATAGAGATACTAGGTAAATTGCGTACTTACTATTTCGAGTACGAGTATTTGTAAATACGCGTTCCAAATACTAGTTCCTAGAAGTAATTAGGAGTATCAATTTTATGTTTATTGGTGACGAAAATTTTCTAAAACTTTCTTTATCTTGCAGAAGAAGACGGAGAAAAGGGTGTCCCCCAACCCAATATCCTAAAAGTCTTCAAATTCTACCCTACGGCGAAAAAAAAAAACATTTTCTATACCACACATCCATTTCGAAAACAGTCGACATACAACTAACTGATGTTTTTGTATCAACGGATCTTTTGCAATAGGAAATTCCAATATTACACACTTCTACCGTACAATACACTTATGCATCATTACATACTCTTAAACTACGAAATACTTCTATAATACAAAATACTTCTACATCTACAATATAAAATATTTCCAGAGTAGAACATTTTTCTTAAGTTTCTTACTTGAGAAAAAATTTCTACTATTGTATGCTTATGGAAAATTAAATACTTTTAAATACTCGATACTCGTTCCTTTTGTCCCATGATACTCCATACTTACAAGTATTGAGAGAAACCTTACTAGGTTTCTCTCAATACTTCAAAACCTGTTCCAGTAAATACGTTCCACCTTTATCCTAACCATATTGCACCTCGTGACCACCTATTCCAGAAACTTTTGGTTCCATCAGCTGTCCATCCTGTAAGTAATGTATTCAGACTCCTGGAAGCAATGTTTATTACATTCTCAGTTGCTAATTTAAAGCTTCAACCTAATTGAATAATATATGAGAATAGAAATTCTGCAATTTTTATTTGTGGTACTTTGAAGCCTGTCGGGTATTTTTCGAAGCAACTTAAATGAAATTAAACAAATAATTAAATAGTTAATACAAATCACCATAGATGGATATAGTTAGCACGTTAATTCAAAAAATAAAATCATTGCATTGCATAATTGACGTTTGAGTTGCTAGTCATTCTGACATTGACATTTTAGGCCTTGTTTTTGAAGACAGGAGGGCTGGAAACACGGAAGTAGGTAATTCGCTATTCTAGTGAAATTAACCGCAAATCTGAATTAAAACACTGTCGGTTTAACCTCATAATTAAAGTTTCGGGCGGTCGGTGCTGCAAGTTGGCGTAATACGGCACGTTACTAGCGTTGTTGTTTGTTTATGTGCATTGTGGTGCAATCCACCGGTTACGATGATGGTTTGCCTTATAAGCGAGCGCTGCAGGAATGGGCCGCTCAGTTCGATCAAACCTACGATGTCGGACGTTGACAACGACTCCCCAGTCGACGAAGTTTGCTTGCTCGATATGGACGCTTGCTATGAAACGTTTGACAAAGATGGGTATGTTACCATCCCTTATGTCATCTCGTAAATGACTCAGTATCACGAATGTACATTCGAACTTCACTTGCCATTCAAACCATTACTAATTTATATGTTTAAGTAATTGTTTGACAACTTTCATAGAGTTTTGTATGTTTATAATATAAATATCTTATAATTAATAAATTGGACAAATATATAAGGAAATAAATCTATTAATTATAATTAGAATAAAGGGTACATAGCGTACGTTATATTTCATTTCAAAATATTGTTAGTATTTGGTGTATTTACTAAGTATGGTAGCTAAATAAGTAAACAAATGAATTTCACTTATTTGAAGCATAAAAATAAAAACATGCAAGATGATCATGTCTTTTCTTGATTGAAAATAATAATTATTTATTCAGTAAATTAACGTATGTTAACAATAATACAAAACAGGTGTATTAGCTCTGTCTCATGATTTGTCTTTAAATAATTGCAATAATAATTCTTTGCTCATTATTTAAAGTTATTTGTGTTTTAGAAATTAAAATTGATTAAATTTAAAAAATCAGAATTTAAAATTAATTTATTCAAAAAAAAAAAGGGTTTTTTGGACAGTATTATATATTAACTTGATATGCCTTAAACTACTACCTTAAAAACTTCCCCTTTATTCCACTTAATATTAAATATGCGAAGTTGGTATGTATGTTTAGGGGTATGCATTGAGGTTATATTTGATTTCTTCTACAAAAAGCTTCATAATTAAAGATTTTGTATTTACTTGTATTTCCTACAAAATCTCTCAACAAGGAAAAAACAACAAAAATTGTAATTCCATTTTTGTTTTTTTAACAACAACCGTGTTTGTTCATTATTATCTAGAGATGGGCAGCTAAGCTTTGATGAGTTCCGGCTGATCTGCAAGGCTCTGTTCCGTAATGACAAGGGTCACATCTACCCCCTGCCCGAGGACAGGGCAAGACACGTCTTCCAGGTCTTTGACAAGAACGATGATGGGTTCATTGATAAAGATGAATTCACATTTTGCTGGAACCATTGGATTAAAGTTGTGAGTTGACTTGTCACATACTTCTAATCAAACTGACAAATCAACGTCAGTAGATAGAACTATCTAGTAACAATAAGTAGCAGGAAAGGGTATATGGAAAAGGCTTCAACATCCATATTCAACAAGGTTGTGGCACCACCATGTTCTGGTAGTAGTTTAATGATGTATTCAAGTCCAAAAACTAGGCTAATTATCTCTATAGACACGTGGAACCAAATAATGTTGCAAAGCTAAGGAGGTCCACAAATCCCCAGATTGTGCGGCCGGTGAGTGCCTTCCTGGTGGTGGATGTGCAGAATGACTTCATCTCGGGTACCCTCAACATCAGCAAGTGTAACGCGCAGCAGGATGGCAGCGAGGTCAGTTCTCTTACCTTACTTAGACGCGAACTATTTTTTGCAGCGCAATTTTGCCAATATAAAAAAGCCGCGATATTAATGTTGCTTGTGTGTGCACTGTCCTATATACCCATACACTGCATATCTGCGGCAAAAGAATTGTAGTGTGCACTAAGCCGTATTTCTTACTTAAATTTTCCAATCGAAGATTTATTGTTAACCTACTTGGCTTATTGAGAGTTAGTTACCGAGACTTAGCTATATCGTACATTAATTCTAGAGATTTTGCATACCACATCACCTAACACCCGTCCTTCTTTTCTTTACCAGTTCCACCCTTTTACAAAAACAATCAAGATGGTCACAGCAATTACGTAATAAAAAGACGGCAAACCTTTTTGGGGAGATCTTTTCAAGCAAGACTTGGCATTGCCTACAGTTTGTTCCAACTCAGGACTTAAACTATGTAAACAAACAAACGTTACTTTAGAAGGCGGCCATTAAATTCCATCCATTATAATTTTGCGAAAATTTAGGAAGGAAAGAAAAGTTAAGTTGTATAATATGGGATAACTATTGCTTAAAGGTAATGTGAGAAAAAGTTGATTCCCGCAAATATTTTTGAATTAACGAAATTTATCGTAAAAGGTGTCTAATAATAAAATAAAGGATTATTCCAATTCAAGACTTAGGTCTTGGAATAAACTATGCATTTAATTGCGTATATTAAAATCGAAAATCAATATCAAAGTTAAGTTAAGTAAGTTAGTTTTAAGTTATTTCACTAAGCTTTGAAATTAGTTGTAGCAACCTTGCTGCAACTGATATACCTGCTGTGGCTCATTGCATTGGCCTTGGTGTCTTATCTGACGTCGATATTTCAAGTCATGTGGAACGAGTTGCTTATTAATTAAAGCTTGTGTGGTCTACCGAGCTTTTAAGCTCTAATTTATATGTGACTAGTTATTGAACGTATCCGAGACGAGATACGTATCCGAGCTAAACCTCGATAGGATAAATATTTGTTTGGAATTAGACTAACTGCGGACAACGAGGAGTGATGAGATAAAAGTGGGTTCATACAACTCAGAATTTACCTTAATTCAGCACACGCGACTCGAAAGTGCGTAAAGGCATATTTAATAATAAACAAAAAAACATCTTTAAAATACGTATTTGGTTATTCTATTCAATGCCATAATTTATCAATGTAGTTGGCTAAGCACCGCGTATTCATTACAAATACGAATATATTTGTCGATTTGTCAGGTCATAGAGCTCGTTTTATCTAAGAAATACTTTAAAAGAGAAATATCCCATAAACTGAATGACCTAGATTCTAGTCTTGTCCACCACTAACACGGATTAACTTACTATAAGGAAGCTAAATTAGTGTCAGACTATTCTTTTTTAAAGAACCCGTTTCGTGTATACGAGAGAAAGTATTGTAACTGTAACGCCGTGATCGTCCTATGTTTTGAACAAAAATTTTGTTACATTTATCCGATTACAAATACAATTAAAACTTTAAAAAAATCATTCAGTAGAAATCTCTGCTATCGTGGAGTAACACAGGCATTTTTTTTTTGTTTATTTGTCCGAGTGGTGCCGGAGCGGGATATTAGTGTTGTATAAAAGATAAACCAAATATGAAGTATAGGCAAGAGCCTGTACTTCATACAGGCTCTTGCCTATACTTCATGATTTATCTTTTTTTAATTTTAGGTTGTGGTAGATGTTTATATGGGTCAACTTTTTCTCCGCCCATCATAAAAAGGCTTCAAATAGTTTTTTTTTGTAGTAGTAGTAAGTAGTACCTTAAGATATATTATATGTTAACAATTGATATCTCCGTATATAAAGGGCAACATTTAGTGACGCAAATACAGGCATGATTGCGGTCGGTTATCAATCGATCAAACTTCCTCCTCTGATTACGGACATACGCGGAAACACTTAGGTACTTGCGTGTGTGTGTGCATGAGTACGAGTAAATATTTAGATGAGTATTCACGCCTTAGATCTGCGGTTCGAAGTCCCAGAAATATAAATAGCAAACACGCCCTTAACAAAGAGCTGTAGGCAGAGATTTCGAAATTCCTCTCTATTCGGAATATTTAATGTGTATTGAATGACAGCCCAAGCCAAGGTTCCTTGAGCCCAGTCCTTCCACAGAGGTCTGCCGAAGCGACCTATGAGCTCGGCGGCTTCCCAGATTGGTAATAAATATTAAAGTAACGTAAAATTAAAGTATTTACTGCGAAGAGGTTTAGACTAAGCGCTCTTTGCGATCTGCCCACCTCGAACCTGATGAAAATGTAGATGCTTCTTCCAGGCAAACAGCAACAAAAATACCCTGAGTGCATTCTGTGAGGTCGTGGTTACTGCTTACCCCATTAGAATATATAGTCGTGCCTGCTGCTTAGTTTATTTTAAATTCCTTATTAACTTTTACTCATTCATATCTCTACGCTACAATTCGTTACGCATGCCCAAAAGTCGTACATTTTAACTATGTGACACGTAACATGTAACAATAGAAAACTATTTCAATGTAAAAAAAACTTTTAGTTTTGAAATTTTAGCAATTTCGACAAAAAATATTAGGGCGAAAGGTGCATATTTTAGTGTCTTTTTAACCAACTTCAAGAAAACGGAGGAGGGTTTCAATTCAGCTCTATGTTTTTTTTAAGTTTGTTACCGCAGAATCGAAGTTTATGAACATTTATAAACCGATATTTATTTTAAATCATATTGGAAATGGGACGTTCGCAAATGGGTCTCATTTAATTTTGATTGTCAATGAAACTTGGGTTCCAAAAATATAACGAAAATTGTATATTAATTTCGATAAAAGAATTATTATTGTTGTAACCATGGTAAAACCGACACTGTATTTGTAAATTAAGCTTTTTTTATCCTTAAATAAGGGAATTACACTAAACAAAATTAAGTCGGTTTTGTTTTTGTTAATAAACGTTAAAATAATATGCTTTTGGTATTTTACACAAACATTTGTTTATGCACAATTATTTGTGCAAAATGCACAAATAATTTTTATGTTATAAAAAAATTACTCTTAACTTCAAAATAAATGCTTTTGAAATGTCCCAACTATTATTGGTATAGGACCTATACTATAGGTTCTCTTATCGTTTATTTGTGGGTCGTTTGAATGTCAAATTTCAAATTTCGTTACTTGATTTTCGACGTGTGAGCAGAAATAAGGTAAACAGAAGTCGTGACACTTGGAAAACTAAACATCTATTATAGACGTTAAAAACCTTTGTGCATTTATGCTTTTCAACGACAAGCAATACATGGTTGCTCGTAAAATGTTACGGTATTGTATGTAAAAGCATTAACTGTTAAAGTGTTTGCAACATTACATATCTATTATATTATACAATATGTGTTAACCTACGTGCTAAACATATTTCGCGTCGTGTTATATTTAGACACACTTTTAAAGACTCTCAATCATCTCGGGATGTTAGAAAAGGGAATAAACCACATTATGATAACGAATGCAAAGCTACTTCATGGAGTGGCTATCGGTGTTTTAAAAGACATGACCAACACAGTTCTGAAGACTGATGGAATGGATGGCACATTTACTGATACATTAAGCTGATAAGTTCGCGAAAACTACTCGTTATACTATATTATCATACGTCTTTAGCCAATAAACTGAGTGGTCCATAAAAATCTTTAGGTATTTAATGTATATATTTAAGGTTTTGTCTAAATTAGATGAAGTATGACGATAGTTCTAAATAAAACTAATAGGCTGATACGGAAAAAATGATTTAAACTTGCGTAGCCGGGATGTGTCGCGAATGTGCAAATACACACTCCATGTGATCTAAGCTCGGGGCTCTCCCGTCATTCAATAGAAGACTGCAACATCGAATCCTTACATCTCTCACAGTTTTTTATTTATTATTTTTATCTTTATTTAAATTGTATGACTGTGATATAAGAGCAAACATACCAGTTTTCTTTTAAGTCGTTAAGTTCGGTAAGTTAATTGCGGAAGTTAAATGCGGATACCTGCTACATCTGATTATATATCTGTATATAGACTGATGATTATGGTTGCCTTTTGAATTACCAATGTAAGTATTAGTAGTACTGCTATTTCTAACAATTGTTAATATTCCTCTTATGGGTTAAAGGGAAGTAGTTTAAATACGCAATTGTGTACTGCATAAGTGATATATCGTACAAAACGCTATAAATTTATTGATAGGTAGCTCTAGAAATTATCGATTAATTTTTTGGACGTCGATCACTTCAAATTTCAGTTGAACAAAAAATCAAAAATTAATTATAACATTGCATTATCTAAATTCAAATTTATATTTTTAAAGTACAAAAAAAATCTGTCTGATTTTATTAATAAATAAAGTAAAAAAGGTATATAAAATTCAATTTATTTAATATTCAAATTCTGCCTCTACAATTAAATTAAATTATGGTTGAAGTGAAAGTTTAAGCTACGCGTAAATTTGAATGAAATTTAAAAAATTTGCATGTCGTTGAAAGACTATCATCACTTATGATCACCAAGCTTTTTTATTGGAATAGATATAAAGGAAAAAAATAGGTTCAAATGACTAAATATTATTTATTTCTCGCTCTAAATCTCTAAAGATAATAAAGTAAAGCAACTTGTTAGTTTTACAAATTCGAACACCATCTGCACTGTAAATCATGAAACTTAATTATATTTTTCTAATACTGACAGAGTTGAAATTAGGCTTGCGTGATTCGTGATTTCTGATTTAAGCCGGCCCAAGTTACTTCAGCTCTGTACATAGGTACCGCAACTTAAAATCGGTTACTTGGCTAACTTCAAACTTTCAAAAGTGTAATTAATCTTTACCGTTTTGGAACGATTCCAATACTTTCAGTTTGGTTTTTTGTGTTGGTTAAGTTTCAATTACTTTCAAGATTGCTTTTATAAATTGTGTAATACATTAGCGTTCAGATTAGTTGCGATCACGAAAACCAATTGGTTTTGATGATATTAACTCTTTAGGTCTAGAAATAAAAAAAAAATTAACATACTCATACTAAGTATTTTTTTACTTTTCCAACTAAACTTGAACGCTTGTGCTAGGATATGGGAAGCGACTATAGTCGAATAGCGAGATTCGAACCCACGACCTAACAATTGGTAGTCCGTACTCTGAACCATTACGCTATCGGCGCTTCGAAATATTCTGATTGTTGATCTATTACTTGCGCGATAACTTTAGTCATGACGTATTTTATAAAACGAATGAAAAAAAAAAATTATTCTATACCACAAGTTGTGGCTTCATACTGACATAATCTGAAATATTTAAACCGGTTAATATCGTTCACAAGCCATACAACCCTCCTACCGTCAGAACATGCAAGACCTAACCACTGTCTAGTTAATAGATACATCTAAAATTGGAACTAACTTGTCTCTAAATTTAATCGCACGACTCCAATTTGAGTGACTGGTACTGTCGACCGATTTATCCAACGAACATGCTATTAATTTCATTTTTTCTATTACGTTGTTACATCAAACTAGAATTTGTTATAGCCCGATGCCCTTGGCTTTACTTAGACATAGATTACGAATCCAAGCGGGTTTCAAATAGT
This sequence comes from Papilio alexanor hazarajatica, assembly GCA_018246295.1. NCBI lineage: Eukaryota > Metazoa > Arthropoda > Insecta > Lepidoptera > Papilionidae > Papilio > Papilio alexanor. The sequence goes on along the minus strand of DWLR01000039.1, from coordinate 30,929 downwards.
AAATTTATTAGCTAAATAGTTTACTTCTATGTGAATACAGATCTTCTTGCTCCGTCCTAAGGTCTAGAACCTCTACCTATATTCCTAAGGATATACATAGGTAGGGGGTCTGAGGGAATTTGATGTTCCCATAAATTAATTTATATTGTAAGCTCAGGTTTTACAGTATATGGATTCTAGTAAGAATAGATAGTGATGAACTACGTAATTGGATTTAAGGCGCGTTACAGCCTAGTTAAATATTTAATAAAAATCCATCGGACAATAAAACTATAATAGAAGACTCACAGAAACTTACATTTGTCAAATGGCATCGAGTTGTCTTTACATTGTTTACAAGCCTTAATTTGAAATGTTTCTAAGTTTACAAGTTATGCAAACAAGTTGTAAGTACTTCTAAGACGACCTCATTTCCGTTGGTGTGATAAATTCAATAGCAGTAAATTAACAAATGGCTTTGCCGGCATCTTTTGATGTTAACCTCGCTATAAACGATAGCTCGAAGTTACCACGTATCAGTGGTCGGTGGTAATTATCACCGCCGCGCCTGGCACCGCCCCCCACCCTAAACATCCACTCTTATCTTCAGCCAATAGGGTAGGTAGGAGGGGTATCTTGCACCCTTCTGACTCGCAATCAATCTATTTAAAGTTCGCGTTTCTAGCGTCTGATAATAGTTCTGAATGAGTTCCATTAACACTTAAAACTTTGTAGACAAGAAACTATGAACAATTATTGTTACCTTGTTTATAGATACCTTGGTTATTCTTACCGTGAGTTCGTACTGCCGAAACATTTACATAAAAGCGTGTAAGTAAAAAAATTTACTTCTGTCATCATGTTTCGATACAAGAAATAGCTGTAAGTTAAGTCAACAAATTGAGGTGAAAGTGCACACAAAAATTAATGTAACAAGAATGGCAAATTTACTTATAATAATGTATTGGTCCCAACTTTTATACACGATAGTGATAAGTGGCAAGAGCAGGATTAAACTAGAATATTCCATGCCGCTTAGGCAAAGCATAAGCTTTAACCAGTAAAATGATAAATTATATAAAAGTTTTACTGATTAATAACAATGGATAATTACGACTACGAAAGGGACAGTCTAAAATTAAATGTTGGATGTCGGCAAAGGCTAATCTATTCAATTACTCGGTTGTCAACGATTCAAAGTTAAAAGTAATAACGTTAAAAGGTTGCTATTTTTAAAACATGTATTTGATGTTTACAGAACATCGGCAATAGTACAACTACAATGGGTCTAATTGATTGATTGGTAGCGTGGAATCGCGCCACAATGCCTATTGTTGTGAAATGAATAGGTAAAACGTAGTTGATGTTGCTATTGCAAACTGTCATTACACTTTAATTAATTAAACAGTTGTTACTGGCAAATAGATATATTTTTCGCGGGTATGTATATATAATATAATATTCTGGGGCATTATTCTCACATGGCCATCTGATCCCAAACTAAGCAAAGCTTGTGCTATGGAAACCATATAACTGATATACTACGTATATTAATGCTTTTCTTTTGTAAATACATACATACATAGATAATTACACCCAGACACAAGGCAAATAGACATGTTCATGCACACAAATGTCTGTCCTGGGTGGGAATCGAACCCACGACCTGCGGCGTGAGAGGCAAGCATCTTACCACTGCGCCAACTGGTCAGTCAATCCGTCGGTATATCCGCTTCATTGTGACTTCGTGTATTGTGGCTTAATTCGTATTCTACCCGAGAATGTAATAGGGGCTTATTGGTTTTTTTTTTCAATTAATTCTTGCATGTTTATTTGGTAAACATATTTGGGTCGAGTAGGGCATGATGGACCGACAAGGTTGCAGAAGTCCATAGGGATGGCAAGAGTTGACCTTTGGGTGGAGAGACCTCTCTCCATGAGAGAGACGTCCAGTATTGCGTGTGTTTTAGCTGACGAAGTAACATCTCTGCACATAAAACCACTACCAGAACTTAAATTCGTATATCAACTCTTTTGTGAACAATGACAGAAAATATAATAAACAGACATATGGAAAATATAATAATAGACAAATTTGCTTTGTGATAATATAATGTAAAATTAATATTACCAAATCATTCACACACCATAGCCACTCTACTAATAATTAATTTCTACGTCAGAGAAAGGTCCTCTCTGCTTTTTCTTCTAACTCGTTACGTTACCGTAGTAGTTTTTTTGCCTTCTTTTTCCATGAGGAATATTTAGATAAGGTATAGACTTATATTAAATGGCCTCTGCTTAGTTGTATAATTATATATGTGTGTATTACAATACAACAGTCTCCGCTCCAATAGCCACATCCAGTAGGTCGTGTCGAGGTCGAGTTAAAGCGAATCGTCCCCGATTAATTCTATACCGTTGTAATTCATTGCTTTTTATACAAAATTTAATTTATTACTTGCGAGGTTGTCAGTTTTGTATCGTTTGATAACGCTTTTGATATTCCATACGATAGTATTTTTAATCTTTTAGTGATGTTATGTTTTTTTTGTCCTAATGTCCATAAGGGGCTTTGTAATGTAGTGCTTGTTTCGACTGTACGTGTTGTATGATTTTTGTTGCAGGTCGTGGAGCCGATCAACCGTCTTCTGGAGACTGTGCCGTTTGACTGCGTGTTCTACTCGCTAGACTGGCACCCCCCGGACCACGTGTCCTTTATTGACAACGTGCACATGCGCGAGCTGCACGTGTCCAGTCCGGTCAGTGGACATTCCGCCTCCACCTCCCAGCCCACTCCTCTAGCTGGAGACTAGTGGAGCTATATTATAAGTAGCACATCCATTAGATGTCAATTGACACCGCTAGTAATCTGCAACAACCAATAGAGAATGAAGCTAGAGATTTTCCATCCGAACCCGCAGTGACATTTCGTGTGATAACATTTTTATGTACCATTTGCGATGAGCAGTACAGTCGCAGATGTGATGACAGTCTTTATGTAGAAAACTGAAAGAATTAGGTGAGAGAAAGGAGAGGAGGATGGGAAGGGATTTGAAGTTAATGGGTGTACGAGATTGTACTTTCAATTATTTGAAATGAACAGGAATACATATAACTTCAATGACTGGAATTGTATTCTTTGTTGATAACTGTGTGTAGTCACTTGTCCAGGTGTCAGCGGACAAGGCGCAGGCGTACGATACTGTGGTGTTCGCGGGCCCGCCACCCATGAAGCAGCGCCTGTGGCCGCGCCACTGCGTGCAGGACACCTGGGGTGCTGAGCTGCACAAAGACCTTAAGGTGAGTAGGGAACTAGCTGTCTACGACTGGAGTACAGCTGTAGTGTTTGTATGTATAATCTGAGCGGGAATCCCCGAACTTAGTCGTGCTGACGTCCGTGTGTCAACGAGATAGTCTGTTGAGGGAAGTAAAACACACTCTTTCTTTCAACCTTTCGGTACCAACATCGTCGGTCCCTTGATTAATGGACTTTACGGCTGGGGACCTTACAACAGTCGAGATGTTTCCAGGTGTTGGATGGCGCGGTGAAGGTGTACAAGGGGACCAACTCGGAGGTGGACTCGTACTCGGTGTTCTGGGACAATAAGAAGCTGACCGACACCAACCTCAGCCTGCAGCTGCGCGCGCGCGGCGCCACTGACATATACATCTGCGGCCTCGCGTACGACGTCTGCGTCGGTGCGTTGCGCTCAATATACGTGCTTTCTAAGGAAACAGAGAGCGATCACAAACTCGAGTAATTAGATAGTTATCATCGCGGGTAGTTATAGCAACGTAATATTTCTACTAAAGAGTAGAACAGAAAGAATGGACTAGAGAAAAATAAAGATTATAGAAATTAGTGCGTGTTGTAGATTAACAAATAAGATAATACAGCCTTTGATACTCGCCGATAGATGAGCTTTGTATTGGTGAAAGAATTTTGAAAATCGGTTCAGTACTTTTTGAGTTTATCTAGAACAAAAAACGGGTCAAATCTTTTCTTCTTATCTATACATATAATAAAATCATAACTGATCGGTGTCTGTACATGGAAAATAAATTAGCAAAACTATTACAGGGGGTATTTACCAATGCTATGGAACTCAAAACAACGATTTTTAAAATTTTTGTCTGTTTGTCGCTTACAATGTCCGCGCTAATCTCAGAAACGGCTTAACCGATTTAGATGCGATTTTCACCAATGTGTAGTAATTAGCTTCAATTGTTAGATTAAGTTTTTATTTCATCTAAATCGGTGCACAAATAAAAAAATTATATCAATTCAAAGTGTTACGTTAAACATTTCTTCAGAAAAAATGCTATAAAATGACTAGTTGATTGGGATGAAATTTTAGTTTACTATCTATGATATTCTATAAAATTCAAAGTTAAAAATAGATATTTTAAGATTGCCAATATAACTTGGCCTTCGATCTATATTTTCTAATGGGCTGATCATGATTCTACTTAGGCTGGATGCTTCGGTTGTATGGGATTGCGTGTTTATTACAAAGCGGGTCAAAAAGTTAACTTTAAATTTTTTTACAATTTTGCTTTGTTAGATCGCTAGATGTCATAAAATAATAAAAAATAGGATTTGGTAAATTTAATAATTAATATTCACACCGATTATCAGGATTATCAAAATGTGTTTTTTTACTGTCACATATTGGGTAAAAAAATTCCGTCACTTAGCTATATCTTACTATATCTGAACCGTCACTTAGCTCTAAAAGGACAAATATCGAGTCCATATGTTTTTAGGGCCTCCTAAGATTTTAGGTGACATTTTGGCAGTGATTAAACTGAAACTTAAATTTCACCTTCTGGGCAAAAATGGGCGTAATTCAAGATAACTGTCTCTTTTTTGTTATGCAATTTGTTAGGTTGTGTTTGTGGTTTTTTTCTGGCAATAAAATGGTTATTTGTTTTATTTAGGTTACCTAACCTTGTTAAGTATTATCTAAAACTTACTTAATTGGGGGGGGGGGGTCGTAAAACCTACTTAACCGATCATCATTAAACTTTGTTCATATATTTTCATAAAGGTACTATTTCATAGGATAGTATTTATTACAAAAAAATACGGAGGGTAAAAAATATAATTATATTATAAATGCGAATGTTTGGGTGGACGTTTGTCACCATGTAACTCCACCCCATCTGAACAGATCTGGACAAAATTTAGCACAGAGATAGATTATGGTCTGGAAAATCACTTAGGATTTTATCCTGGAAAAATGTACGGTTTCCGCGGAACGTTTTTCACCCAGATATATGTATGTGTTTACATATAGATACATCAATATTGAATTCCACACGGACGAAGTCGTGGGCAACAGCTAGTAACATAAACATAGAGTTAGGAGACATTTAGTTTTACCAGGAAGAATACAAAAGTAGAAATACGTGGGTGGTGTGTTCCAGGTGCCACCATAGCGGACGCGCTGGCGATCGGCTACCGCGCGGTGCTGGTGGACGACGCCAGCCGCGGGGTGGACCTGGCCGACATCGAGAAGACCAAAGCCACCATCGTCAACAATCACGGCGTCATCGTCAATTCAGAACAAGTCAGTCTACTTCCTCATTGCACTTCTACCTAAAATTGTCTCTTAAACCTAAGTCAGAAGTATTTTTAGTGTTCAATGAAGGATCCAATTATGCCAGAACGTACCAACTGCAAAAAATTAATTTCGAGAAAATGACGTTTGAAGTTTTACTTGTAATTAAACGTTCCTAATGTGTGGCTTGGTTCATACATGCATTTGATCATGTTAGACGTGAATAAAAGCTGTGCTACTGTTTGTTGAATACCTTTTTACTACTAACGACGCCACACATCACGAACATTTAATTACAACATAAACATTATTTTATCTAAATCAGTTTTTATACCTAGTACATTTAGGCTTAATTATTATATTAGCTTACAGTTAACTAAAAATATATATCAATAAAAAATAATAATAGTTGTACCCAGGTCCAACTATTATTATTTTTAGTTTGGTGTGAATGACTAATTCCTTGACAATTTGTACGTTGGTATATTTTGGAATAACTTAATACAATAATAGTGTATTTTTAAATGTAATGTGTATCTTATATTTAAGGGGAAAAGGTGTGCCAGTGCTGTGTCAAAAAAAATTTTTGCTTTTATTTTAAATCTTATCACGCAGTAACTTGCAGGTGCTCGCAATGGTCGAGGGACGCGACCGGCGCCCCGAGCTCGGCTACAAGCTCGCCATGGAGCTGAAGCAGGCCATGGACGACCAGGAGTAGACCGGCCTCAAAGCTCTTACAGTTCCCATACCCTCGGAAGCTAATCAGAAGTAGGTCACCCTCAAATCAGTTCCTACGGCCTCAGAGGTTATTTTATATTTTGATTTTTACCCAACTATTGATTATTTATTTATTGTAGCAACACTTGTGTGTGATATCACTTAGTTATATTCTAGTTTAGATACAAAATACATAGAAAAACAAACAATATTAAGTTAAATGTAAGCCAGTGTTTGTGAAACCCATCTTGGAATGAGAAATTACATAAAAAGTTATGCAGACTTAATTTTATTACTTTGATAATTTCTAAATTAATATTTTAGCGTAATATTTTTCCCACTGAATAGATCTGAATATACTTTTATGCTTTGTCTAAAAGTATTGATTCCCTTGTGATAATCAATAGATTGCAGTTATTATGTACTTAAGTTTGTCTTAGAGACTTGATACTTTATATTTACGTATTGTAACATTAAACATTTTAAATTTGAGACCTACTTAATATAGTTATAACGTAGTAGTAGTTTTTTTTCAGTAATTTGTAATGACAAATACTTTACATTAATTCTACCTTCAAAGGACTGTTTATTTAATTATTTATTCCTACTTTTAATTTTCCTAATTTATTTTCTGCTGGACAGATTATTTTAATATTTTCGTAGCAATTTCTTGTTATTATTTATCTGTACTTATATAGTAGAAAAACTAAATTAAAATGCGTCAATGACAATACTTAGATAAATATAAAATTGTCTATGGTTAGTTTTGGCTTTTATCCTACTCCATAATAAATCATTAAATGTTTTGAATGTGTAGTCAACAAAAGTGTTATAACAATTTTTCAGCCGTTTAACAATATGTCTTTTGATTTGCACAATAACATAAAATGTAATTAGCGTGTACATGAATGTTCTAATTAAAGCTATTTACTGATATTTTGCCGACTGTAAGTGATAATAAATGTTACACAAAAGTACAAAATTTAATAAGAATTGTGCACCGTGTGTGAAATATTTATATAGTTTTAGGTTATAAAGTGTAGTTTAAGCTGTGGACAGACAACATATCTCAGAAACGGTTAATTTAAAATGGCGCCCGTTTAGAATGTACTTACCGTATACATTTAATGTATAGTTTGTGATGCAATTGGTAAAAACAGCTATTTATTATTATTTAACTTTCAAATAGTCAACAAATATGTGTTTTCTTTTGAAAATATAATATGTCAAAATAGAGTTACTTTTTCAAAACAACTTAATTACGTTTTTTTAATTAATATTGCGGTTAATATTGTTTATGGCAGAAGCCGTGTCGATTAATCATAGTATGTCAGGGGTTAAGCATTCTCATGGAGTGCTATTTTATTAAATCGAAGTGCTAAACATATCTTTTGTCCATGTCCGGCAGAAATTTATGCGGACAAAGTATTAAAAGCAAGTAATGCATACCTAAATAAATCTACTTTAAATATTAATGAATCAAAAACATTACGAGAAAAAAAAAACAATCGAAAAATACATATAGCAGGCTATATTTGTTTGACACAAGCCGTTGACTATATTTTATATTATCATGAAATCTTTTACTGATTGTTTGATCATTTTATTTACATGATTAATTTATTTCTTATTGCTGTGTCAGTGGAATAAAAAATATTTTCTCGAATAATGAAAAATAATGAAGTTTCAATTGGCATATGAATTATTGAAAAAATTCTTTAGATTGTAAACACATGAAAATAGAATTTAATTCTCGATGTTTTGGTACATACAACACTAATGGTTTTATGACAGTGAGGTGTTTATTTATTTGAAACATCGAGATATTGAACAAATCAAATTTCAAAATCAATAATTAGTTTTATTTTAAAAATCAGCCAAATATTGACAAATACAGTAATCTCGAATATGACGTAATTATTTACATAAGTACTTAAGTAGCTAGGCAAAGCAAAGATACACAACACAAATGTTAGACATTCCAATTGAATCTAGATATTTAATAGTGTGTGTGTGTCTAGGACACATACTAAAGTTGTTTGCTTTATAGTATGTATTTAAAAAACTCTACTTTACAATAGCATTAAGCAATACGTACTTATTATTTATATATATTTTTTTAATATTTTATCATATTATTTATAAAAATTTGGTTGTAAATGTTTTAATGTTCCTTCAGTTGTTTATTCCTATTATTTATTGATTCATATTAACATTAAATTAATATGATGTGTCGATTACTATAATTAAAATATTTATTAGTCTTTTTCACAAAAAGGCTATTAGTCCAGATTGCAGCACGCGCAACGTGAGCTCATAGGCTCAAATCCACCATACTATTGTGTGTCATCTCCATAAGGTTTAGCTCATAGTTGTCATTATTACTCTGTAATTTGAAAACGAATGACCAGTTTTTTGCCATTAGCAAGTGATAGATCGCATTTCCACTTTAGTTTGTAACGAAGCAGTGAATAAATAAATGTCATAACAACTCGTGTTTTATTTCGTTTTTTATTATACTTTTGTGCAAAGTTGGTACACACCCAGTAGCGCATCGTAAATTGTGACGCTGATTGAGAGTCGCCAAAATTATCAACTTTATAAATTTGATAGTGGACATTTCTCGCGTTACGACGTTAACTTCGTGTTTTAAATTTTAAGACGACAACGGTTTGTGCTGTAAAATTGTGAAAAAATGCACCTTGAAGACAAAAACATCATTTTAAACAATATTTTTTGTTATTAAATTCCTTGGTAAAATAATTAATCGTTCATTGAATTTTCATTAAGTATCTAGATGACAGCCACTTTCTATAAAGTGTGAGATGCGAATCACGTTGCCATCTTTTCCCTTTTCCCCGAACTTACCTTGTTCCGGATTACTACGGGACTAGTTGTAATGATTGATACTAAAGTATCAATAATTGAATAATGACTATATCAGTTGAATTACTCGCTTGCACACAAAGTTAACAGATTATGCAATACGACGTCAACGTTCAGAACCTCACTCTGAAGGTGGCACACAAAAAGATATACACAATTATCATATGGTTTACATAATGGTTCTTAAGAAAAGGCCTGGAATCCTTTTGATTTATTACGATACACGGGTATGAGTTAAATAAAAACCACAATGACAAGCAGAAACTGAATTTTATTCCAAAAACACATTCTAATAGTAATTATATATGAAATAAGTATTTGATGTGAAACATCTATAGCCGAGGGTAAAACCGATTGTTGGCGTGTCGACGCGTCGCCACGCTATACGATGGTATGATATATACAGTCTATATGTAGCAGTGTGTACGGTATGGCGACGCGTCGCCATGCGCAAGTGACTGCGATTCTCTTCCCACTGTCGCAATTTGAAATAATTTTTTGTATTTAATGAAAATAAATGTTTATTAAATAAACAGTAGTTACTTTCTGAAAAAAAAAAGTCGTAATATTATATTTTTTCATTATGCCATATTTAGTTCCTGTCGTAATGTTCTTTTATGCATAGTACTTGTAAAAAATAATTTCGATGTTTTACATCTGCCAGGCGTCTCGTGACGGCTCACAGTTTTTTTTTTCTAATGAAAGGTATGGTCCTTATTCAGTTTTAAAAAATAATTGTCATAAACAATCTATGTGCCTTCCGATTTTAGTTTCATTTTTTTACCATTCCAACAAATATTTAAAGCGACAATAGTCGAATGGCGGGCGGGATTCGAACCCACGACCTCAAGATGTCAGGTGGTCGGATGATATATTTAAGTAAAAAAAAACCTCCAAATCTAAGTCTAATAGGGGTATATAGTTGGCTTTGAGAATACGTCTTTGATGCCTGGTCATATTCAATACTTTTTATCCATTTTAAACAGAGTTACATAACAATAATTTTGTTATTTGCTATTTAATTTAGAAAATCAAATTTTTGAGATAGTTGTTTTATTACAGTATTTTCCTGGCTATCAACACTTATTTGCTTCAATGCCATAAAAAAAACCTTCAGTATTTCTATCAATATGGTTTTTATCTATCTCAGCCTATGGTCGCCCACTGCTGGACATAGGCTTTCCCCATTGATCCCATCATTGGGGGAAGTGTGTCATAAGCGCCACGCTTGGCAGGCGGGTTGTCAATCGCAGTATGTTCCACTGTACTAAGGATGCTGCTGCCCATCCTCTGGCGGTCTTTATGCACACAAATGTTTGTCAAGGGCAGGAATCAAACCCACTAGCTGCGGCGTGAAAGGATGGAGGAAAATGCTTACATCTTACCAATCACGCCAGCCAGCCCGTATGGTTACTATGTAATCTTTTAATATTTTTTAATCTTCTAGGAACTTATCAACTGCATTAATTTTTTCCTAATTTTATTTTCGATTTTTATTTATAAAAATAAAATTAACTTTTTACATAATGTAAGTCAACTGGGATGGTTTAGTTATCACAAATAGTAAACTTATTTAAAGATGTAACATAAAGAAAAGATGGGAAACCCATCAAAACAAAGGACTTTAAAGGAAACACTTTACAAAAATACATCAGTGCAATTAATTATGGATATTAATTTTTTTTTAAATGTTAGTTTTAAAACATACATATTTATATAGCCTAGCTTTTGGTCAAAACCAAACAAAAATATAGGATTTTTACAGTCAATAACCATTATAGTTTATCGGCATAGATTGTGCTGTGGTGAGTCTAGAGATTACTTCGCGCCCCAGTTTCTGTGTAATGAACTCCACAATTTTCATCACCAGCTCACGCCGGCTGGCCGCACATGACATTAGCATTTCAAACGCCCACAGATAGTCATCTGGTGAAAGTCTTGTCATAAAGTTGAGAATTATATAAAACAGCTCCTTTAGACTTTTTTTAATGGAATCCCATACATCTCTCAAGGAGACTAGCCCTAAAACATAATTACATTTAATGTGATTATCATAAAAAAGATTACGTTTAAATTTAACAACATCAACATCAAGACGATGACTGACAAGATGCTTGTTGTGGACATTCCCTATGAATCGTTAATGCGAGATTCAATGCAGAATGTGTGTAATATGTTCATATGTAAAAGATATACCACATGATGAAAGAAGTAACTGGAACTCAAAATATGACGATTATTAAGCATACCATAAAATAGCTGTTATGTTCAACTTTGTTCATTTACTCAATGGACATTATCATTTCTTTTCTATTCTTTTTAACATGTTTGCCGCTACAAAATTAAAAAGAAACTAAGGCAGATAAGAAAGATCATTTAACTCACTACTCGTGGCATATCCTGAAACCCCACCAACTCCAGCTCCTATAGCAGCCCCCACCCTACCCCCCGCATATCCTCCAATCACACCACCCACTAATGCAAATGCTCCTGTTAAAACTACAGCATTTGTGTCCCATGCTATACGAATATCAAATTCATCCACTGAAATGACAAAATAATTTGTTAACCTTTTTCATAGTTCTGTCAGATGTGGTTTTAACATTTGGGGCATATGTGAAAAATTGTTGTTGAAAAATATTTCTGTATCAGTAGTAGTAAGTTCAAACACATAGAAGTCAATTGATTGCCATAGTTATTTTAAAAATAATTTTTAAATAAGTTTTTGTGCTTACATAAAACTGCCCTAAAATAGGAAAATGTACAACATCCAAATTATTTCTTTCACTATTTATGTTTATATAAAAGCTATTTTAGCTGACTTCGAAAAATTAGGTTCTCAATTTTCTTTTCTTATATTTGTAACCTCAGAAGTTCATTTACAAACAGATTTAAAAATTCTTTTTTTTTGTTGGGTTATCTAAAAGTGGGTCTCATTTATTTTTGAGCTACATTAAACTTTGGGTTCTGAATACATACTAAATAAATATAAAAAAGATATTTTAAATTGATATATTGGTAGAGTTAAGACAAGCTCTGTTTTGATATAATAGATTTGTAATTAGACATACCATTAAATTTAAATAGCTTATAAATAAAATTATAGTAATTTGAAATCAGTTTTGTTTTAATATAATTTTACTCAAAATTTATTAAGATTCCTCAGTTAAGAAACAATAATATATATAAAAAAAATAATATATTGAACAAGAGCCCTACATATATGATACCCTAGGAAATTTATTTAGGTAGCATTTTCTACGCCCCGTTTTATAATTATTTCTGTTTTCACATTGAATCAGTTTTTTTTTTAATTTATATTTACTTACCAATAATTAGTTATCGATGAGTGGTTAAAAATCTTCCAAAAAAGTGTTGTTTAAAGGGCAGTTTGTACCAATGTGCCCTTTTACGACTACAATAAATCAAGTTAATTTTGCGACATTTGGGAGTGTTGTTATACGCTACATAATTAAATTACCAGAGTTCACTTACCTAGAAGCAAAATTATTTGTTCTACCCAACTGGAGTCTATATGAACTCCATTTGCAATAAACGGTTCCACTTCCATTTCAGTTGTTAGATAATTTTCAAGACCTATTCATGTACTATTCGAGACAAATATAATATCGTTGCACTGCGTTGGAATCTAAAAATACAGTAGGATCTGGTTCGAAGAGTATAAAAGTATAGAAGATAAATAAACGATGTTATTTCCACGTTATATACCTATGATAGAAGTACTCGTTTGTACTTTGTATATTAAGTTACATTGTACATGACATGCAAAGGTGACAGGCATTGACTGACAGCGGTAAATAACCTTTCAATGATATTCTATGCTGCTGTTCAGTCAGAAGAAGTGATGGTTTATAAATAGCAAAAACCTATTATATTAAAAACAATTTAACACAAGTTTAACGAGTGGCAAGATTAATTTAAGAGGCAATTTGAATTCCTATAAGTCAAATCTTAAATAAAACAATGTGAAACCATTAATAGATTACGCAATTTCAAAAATTTATTTAAAAACAACAATTACATTTCATAATAATTATAAACACACTTTTACCAACTTATACAATACACAATACGTACAATTAAACGTTTCACATATAATTCATGACACCGTATTTTTAAATGTAAAAAATATAATACATATCAATTTAAACGTTTTACAAATTAAAAAAAAAACATAATCGCTCATTGGTGTATCATATAATTAATTATTTTCTACTTAATACTTATATATTAAGGACAACCGCGTATAAAGTCAGGAATGTCGTTTAAACTTATTTGGTACATAACTTATTAATCGATAACAATTTAGTTATGTCACAACAATATCTCAGTGGTCATTAATTATACAGAAAACAGTCGCCGTTGAACACTATACATAATAAATGTATAAAGTACGGGTAATTATTAAGGTAACAGGAATATAGACACTTTACAGTCCACAACGTAAAATAAATAGTTAATTGTTTTTCCTAGTCACACATAGTCGTATTTCATTGGTCGTCAGTCCAGTCGCAACTAATATAACTGAATAGATCAGAAAAGAAGAGAAAGTGAGATATAGAACAGGATATAGTGAATAGGAGCCGATAGAAATTTAGTAATTAATGCAATAGGCGAGTTTTTCTTAGGCGGGTGTTAAGCTAGATAGAATTTTCTGTCCTAATGCGTTAGAAGATATTTGCAATATAAGCAATGCGAGTTGTTTGCTGCAACTGCCGTTTTCGACCAAAAACATGGCCGCTTTTTTGTAATCGTCGAAGCCTAGGCCAGCTAGGTAATCATAGACCATGTCGAATACTTCGGACAGTTTTGACTTTATTTCATTCCATACATCTCTCATCGCAACAACTGAAACAATAAAGAAAATTTAAGAATCACATGTCACACATCGAACAAAATGATAGGAGATTCTCAATAGATGAAAATCGAAATTAATGCAGTTTGGGTAACAAGCGTGGTCCTTTATGCACAAATAGATTTTTAGGGTTCATATAAGTGGAGCAGTTTATATTACTCTTTACTCTTTTCCTTAACCTTTTTCTTTAAGCCTATCTTTGGTTTTATTATCTACGAAAAGCAGGTTACAAACAAAAGCGAATTACCTAAACCTAGATTTAGAAAAGAGATTTTCATATATTTGGCTTTTGATTTTAAGAATTATTATATATCAAAACAAAAATATCTCAAAACAATTTAGAAACTACCCCCTTACAAAAATAAATCAATTCGTTATATTGTTACTTTACATGCTTGTTAATAAATTTATAATGTGGGTACATTGGAAAAACTGGGCAATTTATTGATTTCAAATTTTCATTTTGAGTTTTTTACTAAATCGAAAAGAAATATTTCTATCTACTCACTGACTAATCCAACACCGCAAGCACCTCCAACAACACCGCCTATGGCAGCGCCTGTTTTCCCGCCATAATGATTGCCAATTAAACTTCCAGCGACCGTCAGTCCCGCGGTTACTACCATTGCTGCCTTAGCTCGTGGGCTTTTCCATAAGACACGGAAATTGAATTGGTCGCTAATTTTCAAAATGATGTTTTCCAAATACGTAGGGTCGAATGGTAAAGCGCATGAATTTGGTCTTTCTATACAGCACAAGTCGTAGTTATTTTCATCGTCGTTGTCAGATGAATCGAAACTGCTATATTTGCAATCCATTGTTACTTAAAATTTCCTTGTAGTCAGCTAAATAAAATAAAAAAAATGGTAAAAATACGGCCAACTACTCTCTTATGGATACGAAATGAATTTGAATTCTGGTAAAAACAGTACAAAATGGGAAATGCTTTTTAGTAGCTTGTGTTGCCATTGCTTTGGTTCTTTTACAACGTGCTTATAAACAAAAAGCTAAAAACAAAAATTTTAATGCAGTGCATGACTACTTCTTTTTATTCTATTTTAATTTTGATGATTATAAAACAAAATAACATAAAGGTATTTAATAAGTTAAGTATAATCTTGATTGTTGACGTCTGTCTCTTTAATTTGACTTTGACTTTAGGTTTTGATGTGATTATTAGGCGTCTTCTCAATTATTCGTTTTATTATGTGATAACTATGTCTCAAAAAACTTTATTAAATAGGCTCGGGACTAATGTCCTCGAAGAGTCGCAATTACTTGCCGAGAAAAATTGGATACTAGATACACTTACGAAGATAAAAAAGCAACGAAATAGCCTTCAGGTTTATTTTAATTGTGTATACTATCGACAATCAATAATATAATTCTGTGAGCTGCATGTCATTTCATCCTTTTCTTAAAGCTTTACTACATATTAAAAGTATGACTATCTTTTTGCGCACATTAAGTGGAATGGATGCAAAAATTAAACATTTTCATTATAGTTTTTCTACTTTAAATATATTTTTACAACAGATAGAAAGGCTACATCTGGAGAGTATGAAGTATCACCTCAAGGGGGAGACAAATTATAACAATGAATCTAAAACTACAATAGAAGATGTAACTGCAGTTCCTACCACTTCTGCGGTGAATCTAATGCAGTCGGCGCCAAAGTTCAGTGCAATTGTAGATGCAGACAAGGCTGGGCTAATGGATGAAGAGATCATTTGCAATGAACAGGAACTAGATTTGTTAATATTATCAAACTGTTTATATGGTAAATATTATTTAATGCATGGTAATAACAATTTTTTCTTAAGTTCTAGAAGTTGGAAGAGCATGATTATCACGGACTCAGCAATTATAATATTCAATAATTGAGCTTATTGCTAACAGTCTTGTGGTCAGCCTACTGTTTCCAGCATATTTTAAACTTCCACACATGAAAAATTGTTCTGTCAAAGCCCCCATTCCTCTTCTCCCCTATTATCCTTATGTACCTCCTCCAGTGTCCCACATAGATAGTTGTAACAGCAACAATTTGCAACCCATGGTTGAAGTTTATGCAAAATGGTGGTCATTTAATATCGGATTAACCACTTGCTTGTTTGCTATTTCTAATTCTTTAATTTGAAAAAGGAATTAAAGTTAAGCAGTTCTGGCACAAAAATCAAGAAGGATCTTCAGATACCATACTGTTCTATACAAATTTTGTATTCAAAAATGGCACTTGATCTTTGTAGTGCCAGTGTGGTACTTTAGAGAATTAAGTGTATAACTTATCTAACTTTGAGGTGGTTTTTACATGTCACACAACACAAATTGTCAACTATTAAATGACTTAACATGTAGATTTCGAATTTGTGCTGGCTGACTCGTGTTTTAAAAATTTGGCAATTACTCACTTTTGAGCTCCAGATTAGGTATCTGGAGGTGACATCTTTATACTTAGTGAGAAAATAAATGTATCACTTTTGCCTCCAGCTGCCAATCAAGACAACATGCAGAGCAACATGGAGGAAGACGAGGATGAGGAAGATGACGTCATCATTGACATGAACATGTTGATGAATGGACATACCAAGTGAGCTTCGGTCGATTGAGAGTCGGAGAAACCTGCTACAACTTGGCTGCAAGCAAGTTGCCGGCAAGACTGAATTATGCTTTTCAAGTAAACAATTTAAAGTAATGTACATTGTAATTTACAAATTTCAATAAATATGTGTGTAATTATTTTATGAATTTGTGATGAGAAACTCCCTTTTGAGTCTAGTAGGTAGAGAATAAAATTGTATCCTTCTGTATGACACCAAATAATGCCCACCCAGGTTAGGTTGCATTGACAAGGTGTTGTTGAAATGTGGGTTGGCTGGTATGAAATGAAATCAACATTTATATTAACAAAGAATTTTAATAAATTTGCCTTTTAAAATATTTTTACGTGTTAATTATGTACATGCATCGTACAACAGTAGTCAACTAAACATCCCTCATATAAAATAATGCTTACCTTTTCACATGGCAACTGAGCTATCGAAAAATGTTTAAAAAACTGAAAAATTACTTTTTTTTGTCTCTAGAATTGTAAAATCAAATACCATAAAGACTATGGTAATTTTGTTATACTACAAAAATATATAACATTGTGAAAATACTGATATATGTAAATGGATAATATAAATTTGGTACAAATGGCATAAAATTCATAGAAAATGTTTCTATTCCAATTAAATAAGGCAAGGACAGTGTTGCCATGAACAAACGCATTAATCCATCGGACACTGATCATTCAATAACTAAACTAAATTTAATTTCAACTGGAAGTATATTTTAAATCCTTAGCGTTAACTAGTTAAGTTGTTTTTAAAATAACATTTTTAGCATGGTAATACCATTCATTATTCAGTCTTTCGTCATCCCAATTAAAAATTCAATCGCTCTAAACTATACACACATGAATAAATTATCTAATCAAATTATATTTTATAATTGTTGTACAAAAGCTTTATTTGTACAGCTTTATATCTCCATGAGGTTTAATTGTACATACAACAGGTTTCAGATTATTAAATTTGTGAAAAGCGAAAAATTCCTGTCAAAATAATTAAAGATAATGTCAAACATAACTTAGTATTTGAAAGTTTGAAATTGTATCTTGAAGCTATTCATTTGTAACATTAAAAATAATGTTAAAGGCATGTTTGTTTTCATCGATTGATCACACAATCTCAAAAAGCGACAAACTAATATACTTGATCTTTAAATCTAAGGCAAAAAATATGATTGTACATTTAAGCCATATCACTTTTAGATGTGTTGAAAAACGAAAGATTTTTTTAGTATAGGTTTGGGAGCACACTTATTTTTTTTTAATGAAAGTTTCATTAAAATTAATTAATGAAATATTTTTACATGCATTGTTTATTTACCGCTAGCCATGAGAATAATGTTATACGCACTGTTTATAAACCACTCAAATTGTAACCTTTAAAGACATATTGATTTAGAATAATAAAATACCGAAAATACAATAACATGGCCGGACTTTCAATACGAATTAAAGATATTGAAAAAAAAATCCAAAGATATGGTCAGATTTTCATTTAGTAGGCTCGACCAAATTAACTTTTTCTATCCCTACTTCTAAATCCCCCATCTATCCTTACTGCATACACCAAACATAGGAACCGTCTCGAGTCCAATGTACCGCTATATTGATGTTAGAAATACAAATATAGTTAACTGGTTAATCTTTTGTTATGTCGGTAAAACAGCACACATCTCTATCGCGCTCTCGCCATGTTTGAATTTATATAGCAAAATGAAAGTCTCTTTCGTCGATTTACCATTTCTTAAAGATCCTTAACTACAACAAATTTAAAAATATTTTTTTTTCACTTTAAAATCAACCAAAAAATCGGATCGACCATTTCATATTAAAAAAAAACCTTAAGTTTAACCTTATATCTAAATTAGGTCAATTAAATTTAGCATTTTATATCAATAATCACAACGAATTAGTTGAATGAAGTGAATGACTTTTTCTTTTAACATGAATTATGTTTATGTTGTACCGTTTAACGATTCGCATTGCATCACTTAGCCGAAAGTCCGCACAAAAGCCTAAGTTGCGGTAAAAACTGTTTCGATCACAATGAGAAAGCATTTAGTTAATCAAATGCTTTAGAGTATAGCTTAGTAATTCCTAACGTTTTCATTATACAAATCCACAATGTAGAAAATTTTATTTCATTAAATTATATGTTGAAAATATCTAACACTTCATTGGTCTGGAGTCTGTATTTCATTAAATAGGATTTAAGATATTGACAGAAACATGACAAAAAAAAATCGTGAATCTAAAATGGGAGACATGGTCACTTTTCCGGTTTGGATGCTAGGAATTATTAGACTGCTGCAATATAAAATAGCGGTCTATGTAGAATCGAGCGCGCTGGGGGCGTGGCGTACGCGTGCAGTGGGCGGGGCGCGGGGCGGGGCATCACGAGCGCGCGCATGACGTGTAGAACAGTATGTAGGCCGCGCTCGACTTCACCTCGCTGGCGGGTATCTCCGTCACCACGTGGTCATCGTATTTGTACCATCTGTACGTCACAATACAAAGCTCTTTATAGGTTGAATAATAAAAAAAAATTATAGGCTATATTATAAAAATATAATTATATGATATATTATATATAATTATAGGATATATTATAAAAATTATAGGATACAAAGTTTTTTTTAAAGACGGAAGTTAAGTGAGTGAATACGGACTGTATTTTATCCACAACCTCACAGAGAGAACAAGCGTGAAGTTTCATTTATTTTTGCGTTACTTACTACTAAAAAAAAAAGAACAAACATAAATAAAACAAAATAATACTCACTTGCCATAAACGCTACTCTTGCAGTAGGCGGTGTAATGACCACCCTCCATAGACCCGTAGTGGTTGGACACCGCGTACAGGTTGTACATCGGGTTCCCAGGACAATGGAGGGAGAACTGGCTCATGTCGAGGTCTTCTAGAGGGAAGTCGATGTAGGTCTGCTTCTTTCTGTACGTGTTGCTCATGTATTCCTTGGGGTCGACGTAGAACCTCTTGAAGTGGATCACCAGGACCGGGGGTAGACGGGAGATGTCCAGCTTCTTGACTGCGTCTCGTTTTTCTTTGCACTTGGGACAGTTCCAGCCGGGTATCGTTTCGTCTTTGAGGTAGAGGTTTAAGCAGTCCTGGGAAAAATAGTCAAATAATATAACTGTCAACCAAATATAAAAATGATAATGAATCATATTAATGTGAATGCGTTCTCTGTATCTCTGGTTTGTTCATGCGTGTTTACGTTCGAGCTGCGTATGCGTGTACTAAGTGCGTCCGTGTGTGCCTGGAGCGCGCGTGTACCTGCAGCGTGCAGCGCGCGGCGGCGGCGGGCAGCTCAAGCGAGAGGTTGGAGAAGGAGTCGTAGGTGGCGCTGCGCTCGGCGCACCGCACGCAGCGCACCGTGGACCGGATCTGGCCGTAGAACAGCCGCAGCACGAGGCTCTCCTTGCAGCGCGTGTACTCGTGCCACGCGCGCTCCGCCGCCGGCAGACCCTCCTGCGACACACAAACAACAGCTACGTAGGACAGCGCCGTATGGAAACGAGACCGCCCGCTGCGGGCGGGGGAGCGTGGGAGCGTACCTTCTGCGGGGGCTTGATAGCGAACTGCAGGTCGAGGTGCAGCCAGTCCATGAGGATGGTGAGGAACTCGTGCGAGTCCTGCTGCTCGCCGCCGCGGAACGCGCGCTGGTGTTTGCCCACCTCGTTCTGCAACACACTCACCATTATAAACGGTATCTTGGCACGTCCTTAAACCGAGAACATTGCAATCATCTGTTTATTGCGGATGTCAATCGGTAGTGTCCACTTAACATCAGGCTCTACTTGAAATACCACTTGCTCAATTATCTGCTTTTCACATCAAAAATATTGTAACCAGTGGATAAAAAACATTCTAAAACTTATTATGGGCAATGACTAAAATCAAGTAATGGACCTTATTTTAGCCTTATAGGAGTCTC
The DNA here is from genome assembly GCA_018246295.1 of Papilio alexanor hazarajatica. Taxonomy (NCBI): domain Eukaryota; kingdom Metazoa; phylum Arthropoda; class Insecta; order Lepidoptera; family Papilionidae; genus Papilio; species Papilio alexanor. The sequence goes on along the minus strand of DWLR01000039.1, from coordinate 10,337 downwards.
AAGGCTAAGAGATCAATCAGTCCCTTGCCTAAATTTATTTTCACCAAGTTAGGGGCTACCTATTTAACACGTTCCGTGCCACGGCAATTTTCGAAGATTTTACATTCAGGCCGCGTGGGGCGTATACGACCCACACTCCAGTAAACGTTATATACGTGATGTGAAGTTGTTTATATTCGATGCTACAATTCATTTTTTAAGAATCATTTGTTTTTCAATGAGAATTGCAAATGGCCTGAACGGAAAGTGCAGCGGGGGTCGTATGCCCCACATGTGCATATGCACGGAATGTGTTAAAAGTCACTTATCTAAGTGTCAGATTGTTCTATTAATAAATCATAATTTTAGTTATTTATAATTGCTTAATAATTTTTAAACCCTAACGTCCATTGTAAAAAAATGGTGTTGCGGATGTCCATGGGCGTCGGTTCACTTAACGTTAGGCGACCCGCTGCTCGTTTGCCTCCCTTATTCTATATAAAAAAAAAAATATATTAATAAATCCAATATTTACAATAACTACATTATTTTACATTTAATTAAACCTTGTTACATTTTGCAACATCACTCACTCTTCTTTTCTTTTCTCGATCTTCAACTATTTTTTCACTTATCTTTTTTATAATATATGGCGTTACGTGTATGTAGCCAGTTCGACCTCCTTGGTAAAACCAAAGAGGTTAAATACTTATTTAATTAAATTTAACTTTAAACAATTATGTAAATAATAAGAAACGAACTCAAAAATTTATTAATAAGGCGCAATAAACGAAAACAAAATAACTGATGAATTTAATTTTTGAAACCTAAAATAATTTTCAAAATTTTATACACAGTTGCTTAGTTTGCTCGCTAGAGAATAAAAAAGACAAAAAATAGAATTCGGTAAATTTATAAATTAATATTCATGACATTCAAAATAGTGCCCTTTCCTATTCAAGAAAAGTAACAATATATGATAATCTTTTAAGACGTCTTCGTCACATATTATATTTCGTAAAAAAATCCCTTTTCTTACAGTGTATACATGGCGATTTAAATAAAAAAATTATCGACTTATTCAACTATAACAAAAATATCTAAATAACCAATAACAATTATAAATATGCATTAAATACGTGCAATAATGCAACATATAAACTGTTAGCGCTAAAAGACCATATGTAGAGTTCATAGTTTTAGGGCCACCTAGGACTAGGCGACACTTATGTAGTGTTGAAACCGAAACTAGCACTTAAATGTCTTTACAGACTCTCTTTAAAGATAGGGATCGATGGTGAAAATGTGCACTAATCTCACCCTTAGGTCCTTGGTGGCGATGAAGCGGTACTGCCCCGACCACAGCGCGCGCACCACGGCCGCCAGCTCCTCCGCGATGGCGCCGCGCGTGCTGTGCGATCTGCCGTACAATATTATACTACATTTTCTTAAGTACTTATGTTTTACTGCAAAGAGGAGAATCGCATAACATTAAAGGTATTGGGAAATGCCTTTTTTAAGGAAGAAGGGGCAACGAGTCGCCCAAAAGAGTGATCACCGCCGCCCATGAACACCCGCAACACCAGAGGAACCGCAGATGCGTTGCCGGCCTTTTAGGAAGGACCCTAAGTCGTATTGGTTTGGAAATACTGCCGAGGACAGATCATTCCACAACACAGCTGTACGAAATGCCTATGTCTAGCAAAGGACCTAACACAGACTGATTATGATTATTTGTGTATGAATTTAATTCAGATTAGTTAGGGCCACTCAGCTCACCGATTGACGTGCTCCAAGTATTGTCCGTTGCAGAAGTATGTGACGAGGATGGCGGTGTTGTTGAGGCACTGGATGATGGAGTTCATATAGCACGTGTTGCCCAGGTTCTTCAGACCCGTCAGGCCCCGACCCTGCGCGTATTGAACAATGTTTATATAACAATTGATACTATATCCATGTCAATCATTGTCGTGGTCCTTTAAAACTATAGTACAACAGAAAAAAAAACTCTAAGAATATAAGAATGATTCACAATCGTATAAAGAGAAAGTTTGAGACTTAGAATAAAATTATATCGACTTAAGATTTACGATGCAATATTCTATACAAGGACACACCGATTTGTCGAAGTCAATAATAATATGTTTATTCTCTGTCTACCTCTTTAGATATCCGGAGTATTACTTGCGTATAAAACGTTAAGTGCCCGGTATTAGTTGCTAATATCGTCATTTAATTAATTAATTTAGCGCAGATCACAACCATACGTAATGAGCTTTGTTCCGATGCAACTGTCTATTTATAGTTAATACTGTATTATATTACTTATATCATTTGAACCTATTTTACAATTCTATTTATACTGTATTTAATATGTTACTTAATTATCACAAAACATAATACGCATCCTATTACTTTCAACTATAGATTCGTGAACTTTTATGCGAATCTAATGCAAATTTCACATTGATAATCATGATCAATTTTGGAAGGTATGAAGAGTCGCTGTTGATATAAGACCGCTGGGAAAAGCCCAAAACGCTGTAAGTTCTTTGGCTTTTCTGTCAGTCATTAAAAATAACGCAATCTCTGGAAATTAATAGCTGATGTCGAAAACGGGTTTTTTATTTTAACAAGAATATTGTATCAGAATTTCTATCTATCCGTCATTTAAACGTCACTTGCAAGACCAAGGTTGCGCTGACGGAGATATAATCAATAGTAGCATTGGTTATGCGTTAATGAAGAAAGTGTATATTTTTAAAGCACTCAAGGAAATGTATTCTTACGTTTATTCCGTCTGCTACTTTGCTATTTCCATAAATATTACTTCAAGAAGAACGACTTATTTTAAAATCCAAAATATTATTTATATAAAATGACATAAATCTTTGATGTGCAATCGTTATTTATAGCTTATCGATCCAAACGATCTAAAAAGAATTAGGGATACAGTTCACAGGTCGTATGAAAACTACGAAAGTCCCGCTTGAAAACTATTTTTTTACACGTATCCTGTAAGGTTGTGTTTAATACTTTACCCACCCGTTTGAAGAGCCAGACGATGTGATTGTGCGAGTACTTGAGTCTGACTTTGACCTTCAGCACAATGTCAGCTGCATCGAGCGGGATGCATCGCTGCTCGTACCGGAGAATTTTGATTGTTGCGAACAACTGGCGCCTTTTATTCACTCTTGTTCCTTTGTTTGTTTGCTTATCGTTCACTTCTTTGATCGATCTTATTTTTGGTTAAGTTATTTGATTACTCTTGTTTGTTTCTCTTTCGTCCTTTACTATAGTTTGTTTCTCTTCCGTTCTTCTTCGTGTTAAGTCTGTTTGGTACGTTGTTCAATTTAAATGTTGTAAAATCTTTTATAAAAACTTTATTATTTTAAGCTTCTACTTCCAATCTATGCCACTCAGAAATATCTTCATGTCAACTGCTTTATTTATCGTGTAAAATATTTCAAATATATAATATGTTTACACGCGTTGAATAACACCGTTGGAAATTTTCCGCAAACGTATCGTTCGAAAACACAAATTGAATGACATCAATTAAATATAATGAATGCGAAGTTTCAAGGACTGTGATATGAATCTAGGTCCATGGACATCAAACCCAATGAGTTCCCTTGTATTTGGAGAGTGGAAAGACGAGCACAAGTAAGACGATCAGGTATAACATAAAGACGGTAGATATGACTGTCGCGATCATTTGTTTTGTTTTTTCACGTTTTATCACAGGCTGTTAGGCGGCCAGCCCCGACGTGGTAGTCGTAAGCGACTGAAGGTTTTGTATCGGACCGAGAGGGTGGTTGCGAGGGGGTGAATGGGGGTGGTATGGGGTGACTACGTTGTGCAGACACGCGATATTTCTCAAGTGTCACTATGTGTGCAATGTTGACATTGAATATAAGGGACGGTAGAATTTATATTTATTACGTTATTGCAAATATATTTGATTGTTAACGAAGCCAGTTAATTTTATGCTTTGAATTCGAAACCATTCATTCATTCCATTGCCCATCTTCCCACGTTTAAGTGAGGTCGGCACGACAAGTTTCCTTCTTCCACTCCCTTCTATCAGTCATCACTTTAGTAGTCGCTCCTCTCTTGCCTATGTCATCTTTAAATTCGAAACCATGCGTTTCAATTGTAATACGAACATAAGTAGTCGATACAAAACTATTTTAGATTCTTTTTACTTTTACATCTTAAAGATTTTTTCAATCCATGTCTGTCGGCAATGATACGTCGTAGCGTAATGGTTAGACTTCCTAGCTATGACGTTACAGGTTCTGATTTATTTTCGAAAAATCAAAAAAAAAAATATTCAGTCTGTCGTGGTGTACAGACAAATGACTTATCCCATAAGATAATCCATATAACATTTCGAATTGGAATAATTTAAATAACCAAGAGATTTTTAGATAGAGTGCGCTTTTTTATATTTCCCGTTATTTTTTTCATTTAAATGTTTGTACATGATGGTAGATGGCCAGATGAGATTCCAGCCGGTGTGGTAGCTTAGGTAGTGTTTCGCGAGCGTTGCGATATAGTTTGATTGATTGTCGGCATTTCGCACACTTGAGCGGGACCAACAACGTACTCACTTTGCCTTGCGACTTTGCCCTTTTCCGTATTTGGGAATTTACTCATTATAGTTTTACTTCTTTTAGTATTATGACTTTGTAGTATATTTACAAGCTAAAATTAAACATAGTTCTCCAAATGTTATATTGCACTCAGGTGTTTTTAAGATAAATGACAAACGAAATTAATGCCTCGATGTTAAGCAATCGCTCCCCAACAGTGTTTTTACTGGTCGAGTAAAACCAAAAGGCTTTGAATTTTAGTCTAGTTTCATGTTCTGAAAAGTCAAAGGTTATGTAATATTGTCTCCCTGTCCACTAGACAGGGAGCGGTGACGAAAACGAATCGTGACTGATTGCCCAGTGATAGCGGAGCGAATGAAATCGGTCCGACATCAGAATAAGGAAATGTGACACAATATTGGCACACCTATTTATAATATAGATGTTAAATTTACTATTAGATAAGAAAATATTTTACTAATATTTCTTGTTACCATTCCAACTAAGCTTAAGAGCTTATGCCAGGATATGGTTCACAACAATAGTTGAATGGCGGATTCGAACCCACGACCTCACGATCAGTAGTCCGCACTCTTAACCATTAGGCTATTGCCGCTTTATATATGTATATTGTGTATTTGTCATTGATGTAAATTTAACTACACTGAATTTGTAAAAAGATATTTTAAATATATAGAGAATGGTAGCGATAGGGTACTGCGAAAATATTGAATGGTAAATCATTAATTAAAATGGTTTGTTCGCTAATGGTCAAGGTGAAGGTGACAAGTTAATTGGAGGTCGAGAGTACAGTTTGATGTATGTGACGTGGTTACGCCCAGAGCATGGCCACGGCCTTGGGCCTTTGACCTTTTGTGCGCTTGACCATTGCGTGTACAGTCCCATCGAGAAAGCCTTATTGTACATAATCCTTCATGAATTTCAGGGACGATGGTATTTTCTTATTTTGCTTGCCAAGCAGCTTATAATTTTTGCACACGTTTTCGTAAAACAAAATTGTCAATTTAATACAATTTCCCTCATCCCTGTATTTGGAGTTTGTTTGTTGTTTGGAATGTTTATGATGCAATTAAAGAAATCAAAACTACAGGCATTTAATAATACCTCGATAGCATTATTTACGAGCCAAATTAAATCATCAAATGTCAGTTGGTTGGTATTGTATCTGTCGGATTGTATCCGACAGATACAATACCTAATTGTAAATCTATTTTATACAAAAAAAAGGACAGAACCAACAGAACAGGAGAGAAGTAATAATACTTTATTCTTTAATATGTTTGAGTGCCTTTGGTAGTTTGTAATTAGTTGTGACTTTTGTTAGTAAATATAGTTTTAGTAGTATGTAGTAAAAAGTTAACTGGGCACAGTTAATGTTTAATGCCCAACCAAGTAACCTAACTGTTAACATAGAAAATTATAATTTTGTTGAACAAAAAATGTTATTCAGAGGTTTGCGGATTAATTCCTAAACCCCTTTTTCATAGACCGAGTTAAGGCTACAATATTGTGTTGTATTCACAAAAAATAATATCAGGGCAAGGAAATGCTAAATAACGATGTTGGCGTGCTAGAAAACGCTTAAGGATTTTTATGCAACGCTATTTCCTCAGCTCAGCGGACCTTATCCCATAATCTCGTACTAAATTGAACTTTCGGACTTTGGCTTTATTATTTTTACGAAAAATGTGAAAAAAGCATTCGCCATTTCTTTGTGCTTAAGTTTTGGTGGTGGTTTGGTTTCGCTTATTTTGTGACTACCAATTCACCTAAGAGTAAGTAAGCTCGAGGGCTTCGTCGGGAACCTAGTTTCTACCTACGTAGGAAACCTAAGAAAACTGTTGGTTAAGGTTTTGGCGAATGAGAAATAAGTTTCGTTTTAAATTATTATAAGGTATATAAATTTCCTATACATAAGCGTGAGATTTAGGAGGCATGCAAGGACGATGCTTATGAGAAACCGTCATCTATCTACCCCTTTATGTCTGGTTAGCGTGAGTGCCTATTTATTTATTCCTTATTAGTGATCAACCAAAGGCATTATCTGGTGGTTATTTATATTCGCAAAATTTCTAAAAATGATTCTGAAGTCCGCGAAACGGATCGCGTGTACTTTATAGATAGTATATGTAATACATACTTGTTGTTTATCACGATCAAGTTTAATAACCCCTCCGCAAATAATGTCATTACACGCGGCGCGCCATCTGCTGACGCTACAGGCGTCGCCACGTGTCGTTACACGCGCCGTAATATCGATTCGGTACCGATTACTACGGTCAGCAAAACATGACAAATACTTTCATTTTTTTTTTAGTTACCGTTTAGTTTACATGTAGATATTAGTAGTGTGGACAGAATTGTACGAATCGTTGTTCATTTAGAAATTTTCTTTTTAGTTACGAGAACTTGTTTAATTTTTTGTTTTGCTGTCAGTTACTACAAGAGACTTTTTGTTACTATAGATGATCCGCATGTTGAGGAGGAGCACGAGACATTTTATTGAATAAACAACTCTAGCGTACAACATTTGTTGAGGGGTTTAGGTACATGTTACCAATGACCTTCGTCAAAGGTTTATTAAATTATTTTTAGCTGACCTTTAGTAATATTAAAATTTAATATAAATGTTTGATGTTTGAGTATACATTAAAGTAGATTTTTAAATTTGAATTTGTTTGCCTTGATAAATCTAATAAAACTAAATTGGCAAAAAATTGAACGTAAAGATAAGCTCTTTTCAACCGATTTAAAAAAAAAGGAGGTGGTTCTCAATTAGTATGTTTTTTATGTTTGTTGTTCTACGACATTTATGAACCGATCCATTTTTTTTTTGTTGGGCAGGGCACACACGCACACGGGTAACATTTAATTTTGAATGGCATTAAACATTGGGTTCTAGATATACCGATAATTGACATATTGGTTGATTTAAGACAAGCCCTGTTTGGGTACAAAGGATCTGAAATGAGACATACCGTAGCTATGAGTGATTTATAAATAAAATTACATTTGTTTAAAGTCAGTTTTGTTTTTGTTAATAAAATTTAAACATTATCTAAAAAAAAGTCAGGAAATCACTTGTTTTCGAAGCGTTTAATTAACTTTTATACGTTAGACGTAAGAAAGTAATGGACACAAAGATTTTTTTTTAATTTAATTTGTATTAGCTTTCATTTTTTATTTAATGTAAGAATGTTATTGGGTTTAGCTATAACTTATAAACTAGTATCGTACTGTAGATACGGGTCCTAGGGGTCCTACGAACACACAGCACGGGGCGATACTGTCACTTGATGTCAACTGCCCTCCAGCCGTCCTCAAGGAAAAGGACTGCATTGTTGAACACGTATGGCAATGTTGGCAACTTTGTAAAGGATTTCTTTGCCGGTTAATGCACGATAAGGCAATTTCGCTAAGTTAATTTTACTGCTGTAATTAATACATCATTATAAAATAAAAGATTTTACAATGTCTTATGTACTTATGTAAAATAGACGACAACGATTATGTGAGTAAATAAATATTGTTTGTGAAACATAAGCCAAGTACGAAGTGTAATTCTTCTTCATTCGACCTCATGGTTTACTCATGTAAAGCCTACATACGACTTATGCTTTGACCGAAATAAAGATTTTAGTTTAACTAACTTATACTTTTTGCGCTCAAATAACTCAACATAGAAATAGTTATAATAGAATTTAGAGATGTTTACATACGTACAAATTATATGAAGATAAATGTCTAGAAATTATAATTGCCAGGGGAAGTAGATCATTACTGAATATTCTAACAATTCTTGGCCTTCGACCAAATAAAACCTTAAACTCATAAGCTACAACATGTGTAAACGGGATTACAGAGTCACGTGCGGAGCGAGGTGTGCGCCCAAAAGCGTGCGGGGAAGCCCCTAAACAACGCGAGCCGAATGTTGGCAGACACGTGCGGCCGCACGCTGGCGGCGCCCCAAATTTAGTTTGGTCACAGTCTGCTTACGTTTGGTTAGAAGTTGGTGTTACAAGCTGTAAAATGAAAAGGCATCTGATACTCACAACGTCTCCCCAGACGGGCTGGAAGTCGCGCTGGTGCATGTCGCTGGAGGGCGCCACTTTGTGCGGCTTGGTGCTGCGGTCGAACGCGGGCGCCGGAGCCTCCTCCTCCTCTTCATCCGACAGCTGCTGCGAGCGTCACCAACACCATAAGTGCCAACACTTGTTATACTTAGGTATAGTTATCAAAACACCGAGTGTGGCTATAACCATAAGTTTAATTACTTATGGCTCTAAAGGTGAGCACTTTGATACCTTACAATACCCAGTGACGTTTTTGATACCGCATAGTAATAAGTCAAAAGAAATGATACTGGTAAGAATACATTTTAATGTATTTTTTATTTACAAAGTAATATTTCTAGTTCATACATACAAATTAAATTATATCTGTAGATGAGATTATCATCATACAAATATTAATGACACACCTTTGGTATGTTGGGCGAGGACTGGGAGCGGTTGAGGCCCGGGACTTCGGCCGCGTCCTCCGAGGGCTCCATGAAAGTGTCGCCATCGTCGTCCTGATGTACAGACAGTAAAGCAAATGAATGTTCCGATCCTCTGTACCGACGCTTGAGTTACCGCAAGAGGATATTCTGGTGTGGTACAATTAGGTCTGGGATTTAATTTGTTTTGCATTTTAAAATAATTTTATCACGATTTGACTGAGAACTAAGAGAAAAGAAAATAGGAAAGATATTGGACTGAACACTTCACATAAATATTTTGAATAAGCCTCTTTTTTAGTATAAAGGGAAGCCCACTAACGACATCCTGTCCTGTGAGGGGAAGTTGGAGCCTATGAGTAGTAAGGAAGTGTGGGCAGTGCGCAGGCGCCGTGCTGACCTGCGGCTTCCTGCGCATGCGCGCCTCCGTGAGCTTGCGCTTGCGCTCGAGCTCGAGCTGCTCGCGGCGGCGGTCGAGCTCGCGCCGCTGCTGGCGCACCTCCGCGATGCGCGCGCGCCGCGCCGCCAGCTCCCGCCCGGCTTGCTCGCTGGCTTGCCGACGAGCTTTCGCCGCTAAACATTGTACGAGTACACTATATCTAACTAGTATTTGTTCGCAACTTCATCCGCGTGGAATAGTGTCAGTGGACAGCATTTTTACAAATTTTAGGATACTTATTTTGCAAATAGTACACTTATTAACCGCTGTGATTTACTGCAAATAATTATTTGTGTCCTGAATTTAATACGTTTTTATAAACTATGGTTTTTGTTTTGCACCCTTTGCTGAAACATACGATTTTGCTTGATTTTAATTTTTTGAGTTTGTGTGTTGATTGTGTATGGCACTTGGCGAGTCCTGCACTCAAGTGACGTGGATATATTTTATTAAGGCAGCATTTTTACTAATCATTCACATATTTCTATGTGTAAAGTAAATATAGACATGTGTTCGGACTTCCATTTGAATTTTCATTCCCTATTTTATCTCCATGTAGATAGAAATTTGAATTTGAAAATTGAATATTAAATAGTAAGGACTTAGCCGTCACCCGTCCGCTTCACTGAAAGTTAAAAATTATGCAGAAAAACATTTAAAAGTAAATCTGAAAATTAAAAAAAAAATGATAACCTAAATTAAGAACCATCTATGAACTATTTCGCGTCGATTTGTCATAGTTTCGTACGTTTGGAAGTGTTTGCTTGATTGATGCACAAAGCAATAACTACTCAATTTAAAT
>DWLR01000038.1:0-49594 GCA_018246295.1 Papilio alexanor hazarajatica | reverse complement strand
GTGTGTGTTGATCGTTCTTTTGTCGAGCCCATTCATAAATGGTGCAAGGAACGTGCGGTCGATATGGGACACCTTTCCGGTAACTCCGACCAATCTCTCGAAGCTGATCCACATATCAGACTGGTCGTAGGCAGAAACATCGTTATCCGGCCACACCGTTACAGTGCGGGCATGGTAACCTTCTATCTTCCGCCGAAGATCCAGTCGGTCTGGATAGAATCGAATTCATCCAAACCATCTGATACAATTGGCCCCTTTGTCGATGATCGTCGCTGTCTTGGTGTGCTCATAGGCAAGGTTATCCTGTTCGAGGCCAATGCGGCGCAGGAAATGGAGGCTCATCTGGCGGACAGGCAGATCACCGGATGGCATGATGTCGAAGGACCGGGTGCACGCTGGACGGATGGGCGCGCCTTGCTGGAGCTGCCGGATCGCAATGCCCATTCTTTCGGTATCCTGTGTCTCGAGATACTGGCTTCAGGACCATACATTGTCGAACCGATTGACCTGCCTGCTCTTGAGCCGGGTATTGAGTCTGTTAAGCAGACGGGGATAGCATGCCGATCTTCCGGTATGCAAAGGCGCGATTTCCTGCGATCCCGCAGGAAACGTTAAGTGGATTATAACCTGACCATGTTTGCTGAAGATCTGCGCCTGGGTAAGGAAAGGACGGCTATTGTTGCCGTCCCCGTGTGAAACGATCCACCAGCATCGCGACGATGATGATGAGGCCGGTTGCCAGAAGCTGATAAAAAGCCTGAACATTGAGCAGAGTCAGGCCGTTGCGCATTTCACCCAGCACGATTGCCCCCAGTATCGTGCCTACGATACTGCCTTTGCCTCCCATAAGAGAGGCCCCACCGATTGCAGCGGCAGCGATGGCATCCAGCTCCCAGAGATTGCCCAGAACAGGTTCCGCAGCTCCAAGTCTGCCAATAAGGATCATGGCGGCAATGGAGGTGACGCAACCCGAGATCATATAGGTGGCAATCTTGGTTCTCGCGATTGGAACACCCGCGATCCGGGCGGCCTCTTCATTGCCTCCCACAGCAAGAATATACTCACCCAGCGGCATTTTGCGCAGAATGAACCACGCGACGATCCCTATGACGCCGGCAATTACCACAGGTACCGGTATCGGTCCGATCGAGCCGTTGAAGAGCGTACGAAATCCGCTTTCAAGGCCGATGATCGGATTGCCGCCCGTATAGATCAGGGCAAGGGCACGAAAAAGGCTCAGCGTGCCAAGAGTGACGATAAACGGTTGCAATCCTGCAAAGGCGATAAGGGCGCCATTGCAGAATCCGCAAAAAAGCCCAATGCCGAGGCCGGCGCACAGGGCAAGTGGTATAGGCACGCCAGCATGCAGGGCGCTTGCCGTGATAACGGCAGAAAGTGCTGCGACCGGTCCTACGGAAAGATCGATCCCGCCTGCAATGATGACAAGCGTCATGCCAAGGGCGACACAGGCATTGATGCTCGATTGTTGCAGGATGTTGATGGCATTATGCGCCGTCATGAATAATGGGGTCGAAAGGGTGAAGACGGTGGCAATCACCACAAGACCGATCAGGGTGCCTGCATCCCGCACATTCGGAAGCCAGCGCCATTTCTGACTGGCTCCGGGAGCAGCGTGAAGAATTTTCTGTTGGCTCATGATGCGAGCTCCGTATCGACTGTCTTAAGGGTTTCGGCGGCGTAATGGGCTATACTTTCCTCAGACAGGGCGTTGCGTTCCAGAGTGGCGGCAACATGACCGGCGCGCATGACAAGCACCCGGTCGCTCACGGTCATGATCTCCAGCAGTTCCGATGACACCACGATAATGGCTTTGCCTTCGGAGGCCAGCATGCGGATAAGGCGGTAGATCTCCTGCTTCGCCCCGACATCGATCCCCCGTGTCGGCTCGTCGAGCAGCAGTATCTCGGTATCTGCTAGCATCCAGCGCGCAAGGATGACCTTTTGCTGATTACCGCCACTGAAAAGGCGTACTGGTTTGTCCGGATCCATAGGGCGCAGTTGCAGGTCACCATAAAGAGCCGTAATGCGCTTGCGCATCTGCCTGTTTCTGATTTGTCCCAGACGGGTGAAGCGCCCGAGAGAGGTAATGGCCGTGTTGGAAAGGGCAGAGCGCAGCGGAATGATGCCATCACGCTTTCGTTCTTCCGGTACAAGACCGATACCCAGAGCAATCGCATCGCGCGTGTTGCGAAAATGCGTGATTTTTCCGTTGACTCTGATTTCCCCGGAATCGGGCTTCTCTGCCCCTGCGAGCAGTTGCAGCAGCTCGGTCCGTCCTGCGCCTACCAGACCGGCAATGCCCAGAACCTCCCCCTTGTGAAGGTCGAGGGAGACATTGCTGACTTTCTTGCCCCAGCAAAGATTGCGCGCGGTCAGAGCGATGTCTGTCGTCTGGAACGATTCATGTGCGAGAGTGGAAATCTCGCGTCCAACCATCATGGAAACCAGATCGCGCTCGCCCAGATCCTGAAGGGTGACCTCCGAGATATGACGTCCATCGCGCAGTATCGTCCCTCTTTTACAGATACGCATCACTTCATCGAGTTTATGCGAAACATAGACGACAGACACACCCTGTCGGCAGAGATCGCCGATCACCTGTTCAAGCCTGGCCACTTCGGTCGGCATAAGGCTTGATGTGGGCTCATCCATGGCAATGATCTTGGCTTTGAAGAGCAGTGCCCGGGCAATTTCGATAAGCTGGCGGCTTGCTACGCGCAATGTTGAAATCGGTGCCCTGACGTCAATGGCCGGATCCAGGCGTGCGAGCACCTCTCTGGCACGTCTCTCCATCTCAGCTTTGGCCAGAACGGGGCCGCGTTGGAGAGGGCGGCCCAGAAACATGTTCTGAACCACAGTAAGTTCAGGAACCTGCTGCAGTTCCTGGTGGATCATCGCCACCCCGGCTGAGCGGGCGCCGTTCATGGTATAGCTTGGCAGTTCCACGCCATCGACGCGTATGATTCCGGAAGTCGGACGTACGACACCGGAGATCATCTTGAGAAGTGTGGATTTTCCCGCACCATTCTCTCCAAGGAGAGCATGGGCGGCGCCCGGCTCGATTGTGATGCTGATCTCATCCACCACCCGCGTCTCGCCGTAGCATTTGACGAGTTTTTCGAGCGTCAGCCGGGGGAGGGGGTAGCCGTCCATGGTCAACTCCTGCTGTCATTCGTCAATGGGACGAAGTCGCATCCTCGATCAGGGCTGCCCGGACGCTTTTTTCATCACCTTTGAATTTGGCCATGTTTTCGCGCGTTACCAGAACCTGGGGGGTGGCGACGACGCGCGGCAGTTTCTGGCCTGCGGTCAGCCTTGTCGCGACGTCAAAGGCAATCTCACCTGTCAGGACAGGAAAGCTGTCAACGGTGCCTTCCATATCGCCGGCCTTGATCGAACTATAGGCATCTGTGGTACCGTCAGTGCCAAAGACGTGCACCTGCTTGGCAAGGCCAAGTGATTTGACTGCCTCGACCGCCCCGAGAGCCATGGTGTCGTTATTGGCATAGATGCCGACCAGCTTCGGGTGGGTCTGAAGAATATTGGTGGCGGCGTCGTAGGATTGCTGACGATCCCAGTTGCCAGGAACACTGGCGACAACCTTGAGCTTGCCAGAGGCTGCAATCGTTTCCTTGAAACCTATCGTGCGTTGCAACGCAGCAAAGACACCTGCCTGACCTTCAATGATAGCCACTTCGCCACCATCGGGATAATGCTCGATGAACCATTTTGCGACCCGGACACCATTTTCGCGTTGTACAACGCCTACAAAATGGCCGATTGAGCTTACAACGGCATCATCCACATTGATGACCGGAATTCCGGCTTTTTCAGCTTCATCAATGGCAGGCTGCAAATTGGCATCTGTCTGTGGAGAAATCAAAAGCGCCTTGTATTGCGGTCCGACCATATTCTCCATCATGGCGAGCTGTCCCATCTGGTCTGACTCGCCCTGTGCTGCCTGAACATCAACTTTTGCCCCAACGCGGGATGCAGCGGTACGATAGCCTTCGGCCAGAAGACGCCAGAAATCATTCGTCAGCGTTTTTAAAACGACGCCGTATTTCTGGCCCTTGACCTGAGGTGCCGGTCCGAATTTCTGGGGGACCTGGAACCAGGTGATCCGATCGGGCTCGCTATCGGGGTTGAGTGGCGGCAAATCCGCCGCAAGGACGCTTGACGAGAGTAATGCGCCGAGTGTCAGACCTAAAACAACTGTTTTCCGCATGATACGCGCCCGATACAATGAAGGTTGTCGCGTTGGTCGGCCTCTGAAAAAGACGAAAGCAAGACAGGCTGTTGGTCAGTGGCATAATTCCGTGATCGTCCAGAAAAGCCCTGTCTTCTCAATGCATCATTGACATTCTGTTTCCCGACACAGGCGGCCACTATGGGTGGCCGGATTGCCAGCAAGCAGGAAGCTGACCTCCTTGATTTCTACATATATGTTAATTTGTGAAGTTATAAATCACAAAAGAGTGTTTCTTCGTCCGTATCTGTCTCATGACTTTAGGCCTGCGCTTTATGAAGATATTGCTGCAGGGTATTTGCCCCTTGAAGGCTGAATGGGGCGTCTTGTCTGTCTTGTAGGCTCTGTTCAGTGGAGCGGGGTGTCATCATCTCCGGATCGTGGGCAGTGATATGATGGTAGTCTGCGCAGGTAACAATCGCTGCTTCCTCAGGGGGGGGGGGTGAAGAAGAGAGGGGGCAAGAAGTCGTGATTAGAAACTTCACAGAAAAACTTATATCTGTGAAGAAAGAGAGGAGATTTCCCCTATGTCTCACAGTCTGCATTCCCTGCCATTCGCGACCCGCCTCAATTCCTTTGCCTCCAGTCCTGAAACATTCTGGCCTGAACTGGTGGGTAAGCCGACCCCATTGCAAATGGCGCAACGTGCCGCAACTGTGGAGGGGCTTACCGTTCTCGACCTGAATTATCCGGATCATTTCATAGGACACGATCCCGGCGAACTGGCGCGCGTGATACGCGACGCAGGTCTGGATATCAGTGGTGTTGCGATGCGCTATTACAGCGTTCCCCAATTTCGTCTGGGTGCGTTCACCAACCCCGACCCTGTTGTGAGACGGCAGGCAATCGATCTGACAAAAAAGGGTGTTGATGCGGCCTGCCTGTGCGGAGCGCCTCAGTTGACGCTCTGGATGGGGCAAGATGGTTTCGATTATGCTTTCCAGGTGGATTATGCAAAGGCCTGGGAAGCCGAGATCGAGGCGATACGCGAGGTCGCCTTGCACAACCCCGATGTGATGATCAGTATCGAATACAAACCCAATGAGCCGCGATCCTATGCGCTTATGCCTGATGCTGCGACTACGCTTCTGGCAATCCGTGATGTCGGTCTGCCCAATCTTGGTGTGACTCTCGATTTTGCTCATGTCCTTTACGCGGATGAACAGCCTGCCTTTGCAGCGGCCCTGATTGCTTGTCATAGCAAGCTGCTCGGTATTCACCTCAATGACGGGTATTCGAAGCGCGATGACGGGTTGATGGTCGGCGCCGTTCATACGGTACAGACAATCGAGTTGCTGCGTCAGATCAAGAAGGACGGATATAGCGGCGCGCTCTATTTCGATACGTTCCCGGATGTGACAGGTCTCGATCCGGTAGCCGAATGCGAGGCCAATATCCGAACGGTCAGACACATGATTGCGGTTGTTGATCGTCTCGACGCGCGTAATGGACTGGTCGATGCGATCGATCGTCAGGATGCTGTCGCCTCCAATCGTATTCTGCAGGAAATCATGTTGCAGTCCGGTCAGCGCTAGTCTGTTTCTGGCGTAGCCAAAGGCGTATTTTTGTAAAGAGAGATGAGGCAGTGGGCGGGAGCAGGATGAACGGCGAGGTTATGGATATCTATGCAATTGGCGCCAGGATCAGAATGCTGCGCCCTGGTCTCAGTCCTTCGGAACTCAAAGTCGTCGATATGCTGACCCGTCCTGATATGGCGGCGAGTATCAAGCTCAAGGATCTCGCAGAGAGTATCGGCGTGTCGGAGCCTCTCGTCGTCAAGACAACGCAGAAGCTCGGTTTTTCTGGCTATCGTGAGTGCCGGAAGTTTCTTCAGGCTTATAATGCCCTCCCTTCCACAGCGTTGTTTCAGGAGATCGAACCCCAGGATTCGACGAAGGAAATCCTGTCCAAGGTCTTCAATACGTCTATTCAGGCCCTGCAGGAGACACTGGCTATTCTAGATGTTACGTGCTTCGAGAAAGTAGTTAGTGCTCTGCATCTTGCGCGTAACCGTGATTTATACGGAATTGGTGGTTCGGCCCAGATCGCCCGTGACGTCGCCCACAAGCTGTTGCGTATTGGTGTCAGAGCGTCAGTCTACGACGATGCTCACATGATGCTCATGTCGTCTTCGCTGTTGCAGCAGGGTGATGTGGCAATCGGCTTCTCGCATTCTGGCCGTACCGGAATGGTCATCGACGCCCTGATGCAGGCACGGCGGGCCGGAGCGACCACAATCGCTGTCACAAATTATGAGGAATCCCCTCTTTCCAAGGCAGCTGATCTGATTCTGTGCTCAACGGCACGGGGGTCGCCGTTACTGGGAGAAAATGCCGCCGCACGTGTGGCGCAGCTCAATATCATGGACGCCATATTCGCCGCTCTTGCGCAGAAGGATTTCGATTCTGCGGAACGAAACCTGCAGAAAACATCAGAAGCCGTTTCCGAAAAACGGAGGAAATAACCATGCCGCCGGCTGTACTTGTTGTTGGAAGTCTCCATTACGATCTCATGATCGCAGCTCCGCGCCTGCCTCTTCTGGGGGAGACGCTCCCGGGATCTTCCTGGCGGTACAAACCCGGGGGGAAGGGGGGCAATCAGGCGGTAGATGCTGCACGTCATGGCCTTGCAGTGGCGATGATCGGCTGTGTCGGAAATGATGAATTTGGTGGTGTTCTGCTGGAGCATCTCAGGCGTTCCAGGGTCGATACGACTCATATTGCAACCCTTGAAGGCGAGACCGGGCTAAGCGTCGCTCTTTCCGAAGCCGGGGGGGATTATGCCGCTGTCATTATTTCCGGCGTGAATACTTTCCTGAATGAGGCACAGATCGAAAAAGCATCCTCTCTCTTTGACGGTGCCTCGGTTGTCGTGCTCCAGAACGAAATACCTGAGACAATCAATCTGCTAGCCGCGCGAATAGGACGTCGGTCTGGCGGGAAAATTATTCTTAATGCTGCGCCCAGCCGCGCTATGAGTGATTCTTTGAAAGCGCTCGTCGATATTCTCGTGGTCAATAGTCTTGAGGCGGAGGGGTTTGGAAGCTGCGCGGTGACTGATCGTGCAATGGCTCTTCAGGCTGCACGTATGCTCGCACGTGAATTTCCGGCGGTAATTGTCACGGCAGGGGAAGCCGGGGTGGCATTTTGCTCCGCCAATGACGAGGGGAGTATGGCGTCTCATTCTGTCAGGCTTGTCAGCACTCATGGTGCGGGCGATGCTTTCATCGGGGCCTTGGCTGCGGAGATGGCTGCGGGAGAAACCCTGCGTCGTGCCGTCACACGTGCCAACGCTGCTGCGGCTGTCATTGTCTCGACCCCGGATGAGGAACGCGCCTCTCTCGGAACGGAGCAAATGCGTCACAGGATGGAGCAGTTACTTCGGTCCTGATCGCTATCTATGAACAGTCCCATTGGACGTGACAGACTTCAGTACGATGCCGTCCATGGACGAAGCTGTTCCTCTGGGCTGATCCAGCCTAGTGTCCGCATTTCTGCAATAATCCAGTCAATGGACGTGCCATGCCGGGACGTCAGTTCAAAATTATGAGGGTGGTCGCTGCCGGGCATCGTCGTCCGAACGGCTTGTGATGGTAAGGCAAAACCCCCATCGACCAGAGGGCGGGTCAGCACGTTAGTGATCGCTTTCTGTTTTGCAGGATCAAGACATCGGGTAATCGACGCAGCGAGAATGCTTTCCAGTTTTGCAGCCTGATCAGGATACCTTTCTGTCCAGGTCTCGGTAACAACAAACTGTTTTTCGAGGTGGCCCGGCCGGATTGTGACCGAACCGCTGACAATGTGCCCTAGCCTCGCGTCTTCTGCCGCCGCCCCCCAGGGAGGTCCTGCGCAGAAACCGTCGATTGTTCCATTAGCCAGCGCATCAAGCATCCTATCCGGCGGCATGATCACCAGTTGATTGAGAGCAGCTGGACAATGCGTAAGCAAGAAATGGCGCAGGAGAAGAAAGTGTGTTGAATGGGCATGGACGACCGCCAGTCGTGGCTCGGCCTTGGTTGTAAGAGCTCCGTTACGCAGAATGATTGTGTTCCCGCCATAAGACAGGTTGGCCACGACCCGCATTGGCGTCGGGCGCCCCCGTTTTCCCAGATAGGTCATGATTGCGAGCGGCGGAAATACGACAGCAGCATCCAGACGACCCCAGCTCAGACCATCTGCAATATTGGCCCAGGAAGGTTCGACCACGATCTCTGCTGTGATTCCGGCCTGCTCGAACAGTCCCAGTTCTCTCGCCATCAGAACGGGCAGGCTGTCAGCCAGACGCAGGAGCCCGATACGGAGAGGGGTGCTCATGAACCTGCTCCTGAGGTATTGAGATCTATATACTGCCTGCAAAGATCGACCATGCGTCGTCCCTCCTGCATGGCACGTTTCTGGAACCAGCGATGAGCAGCGGCCTCGCTCGTATTTTCGCGCTTCATAAACAGCCTTTTAGCACGATCGATTGTTTCGCGTTCGGAGAGATGGCGTTGCGCTTCGCTCAGGGCCTGGGCCTGCATCTGAAACCGTTCATAGAGCGCAATTGCAGCGCGTAACACCGGCTTGACGTCCCGCGGCAGTGTGTCGATCAGGTTGTAGGAGCAGATGCCGGCATCGAAGGCATCACGCATCAGGGTTTCGTCGTCCTGATCGACAAAAAGTGCGACCGGCGGGTTGAGCTTCGATCTTGCCAGTGCAAGCACGCTGTCAAGTGCATCGCGATCCGCCATACCCAGATCGACCAGCACAATGTCCGGCTTCATCATGCGCACAGCCTCGATCAGTGTCATATCCGGCTCCGGACGCATGATATCGAGCGCTGTGTCAGATGCCAGCATGTCTGAGAGGGCGATGGCACGTCGTGGATTGGAATCAGCAATCAGGACACGCATATTTCAGTAAACGTCCCGTGCGTAGCGTCCGCATCGGCTCATATCGTTCACGTATTCCGCGGCTTGCTCGGGTTTCATTTGCCCATGCAGCTCCACGATTCCACGCAGAGTGGCATCGACATCACGCGCCATGCGTGCAGCATCGCCACAGACATACACATGTGCACCTCGTGAGATCCATTCCCAAAGATCTGCTCCTGCAGCGTTCATGCGATCCTGAACATAGATACGATCCTCCTGATCACGTGAAAATGCCAGATCGAGACGTGTCAGCACACCTTTTGAGTGCAGGGTTTCCAGCTCTTCGCGAAAGTAAAACCCGGAGAGTGCATGCCGCTCGCCAAAGAACAGCCAGGCTCCACCGGTTGCGTTCAGGGCGGCACGGTGTTGCAGGAAGCCGCGGAAAGGCGCAATGCCCGTGCCCGGCCCGATCATGATGACCGGGGTTGTTCCGTGGGGTGGCAGTCGGAAATGCCCGGTTTTCTGTATGAAGATCTGTGCCTCAGCGCCGGGTGTCAGGCCAGCCAGCCACGTAGAGCAGGTTCCGGGATAGGGAGTGTTTGCAACGCCCATTGTTAGATGTATTTCATCCGGATACGCGAGCGGCGAGGAAGCAATAGAGTAAAAACGTGGCTGAAGCTTGCGGAACAACCGGGAAATATCTGTCAGAGCGATAGTGCTCCGTGAAGTGGCAAGCATATCCGGTAGATAGCCTGCGTCCATTCCGAGATGCGCCTGCATGGCAGCATTGGCCCGCGAGAGATCGAAATGGCTTGTCAGGGCTTCGCGTAGCGTCATGCTGCCAGATGGATGAAAGACAATCTCCTCTTCTTCCGGATGACCAAGAGCCTCCAGTACGCGCTCGACGATTTCTGCCTTGTTTCGAGGCCATACGCCCAGAGCATCACCCGGTTCATAGGAGAGGCCGGCCCCGCTGATATCGAAGCCGATCAGCCGTGTCTGGCGGTTGGAAGCCGGGGGAGTGAGAAGCTCGTTACGGCACAGCCGGACCGTGACCGCTGCGGGGCGCGCGTTCTCTGCGGGAGGAGCCGGCGACACGGATCTGCCTTTATCCGGTCTCAGGAGCGCAAGGAGCTGTTTCTCCCAGCCGGCTCTGCCTTCATCGTCATCGGGTTCGCAGTCATGCCTGTCGAGCAGAGGGCAACTCCCGAGTTGTGCCAGTCTGTCGTCCAGCGACCGGCCGAAACCGCAGAAACTGGCATAGGTTGAATCGCCAAAGGCGAGTACGGCGTGACGCAAGCTGGTAATCGGCGTGGGGCGAGCCTGAAGTGCAGCCCAGAAAGACGCTGCGCCATCTGGTGGATCACCGTCACCAAAGGTGGACACGACAAAGATTGCATTACCTGCCGGCAGATCGTTGGCTGAAGCCGTATCAAGGCCGATGCAGGGGCAACCCAGTGCTGTGGCGAGTGCACGCGCAGCTGTTTCCGCCCGCCCGGTCTGGGAAGCCCATAAAACGGTTACGTCATCGGCAGGCGAGGGAATTATTTCCTGGGGTTTGCGTGCATACAGGCCAGCCAGAAGTCCGTCGATCCGCAGCCGTTCGACCTCGGTTAACGGCGCATGATGCGGGACGAGCGGCACTTCGCCCGCAAGGGGCGGCGACAGGCGTAAGCCTTCCAGAAAACCGCCAAGCCATCCCCGTACTGTCTCGGACAGGGGCGGCAGCGGTGCTTCCTGCAGTCCGATATAGGTCGCCAGTTGTGTCGCCGGATCGGGCACAGCAGTAATGACCGGAGCCGGTACCCGTGTCAGATTGACCGCACAGAGCTTGAATCCGGGCTGAAGCGAGATCGGATCCACCTCGTCGGGTGTCAGGGCATTGACCGCCAGATCCGTGCCAAATGCATCATTCCAGTGAAACGGTGCAAAACACACGTCCGTCGGTACACGATCGCTGATACGGACGGGTAGCGTCGCGGATCCGCGACGCGAGCGGACAAGTACCCGGTCGTTGGGGGCAAAAGCCAGATCGCGCGCTGTGTCAGGATGCACCTCCACGAATGGTTCGGGATGCAGCTTGCGCAATGCTTCAACCCTACCTGTCTTGGTCAGTGTATGCCAGTGGTGTTGCAGGCGACCTGTGTCGAGTACGAAGGGATAATCCGCATCTGTTCGTTCTCCCGCTTTAAGGAAAGGTCGTGCCAGAAACCGGGCACGCCCATCATCGGTGGCAAAGCGGGGGCCCAGCCGCGGATCGGGCCGGTAGCGGATCGGATGACGCATCTGTGTGTCGCCGGCAGGACTTGGCCATTGAACCGGGCCTTGCATCAGCCGTTCATGGCTGATGCCCGAAATATCGTAGCCTGTCCGGGGATTGGCGAAACCGGCCGCCTCGGCAAACACATCGGCAGCGCTGGTGAAATCGAAACCCTTATATCCCATGGCAGATGCGACACGGGATATGATTTGCCAATCCGGCAGGGCGTCGCCCGGTGGCGGTACAGCAGCAGGTGTCAGAGTCAGGGTCCGATCGGAATTGACCTGTACCCCGTCGCCTTCAGCCCAGAGCGCTCCAGGCAGCAAAATATCAGCATAAGATGCCGTCTCCGCCCCCTCGAAAGCCTCCTGGACAATCACGCATTCAGCTTTTTGCAGAGCTGCAATCACGCCGTTGCGTCGAGCTACGCTCGCCACCGGATTGGTGCAGATGATCCAGATCGCCCTGATCTCACCACGTGCCATCGCCTCGAACATGCCGATTGTTCCGAAGCCTGCCGCCTCACGGATCGTACCGGTGGGAAGTTCCCACTGCTTCTCGGCAAAGGCCCGGTCGGCCGCTACCATTGCGGTGCGCTGCCCTGGCAGGCCCGGACCCATATAGCCCATTTCCCGGCCGCCCATCGCATTGGGCTGGCCCGTCAGGGAAAAAGGACCGCTGCCAGTCTTGCAGATCGCTCCGGTCGCCAGATGCAGGTTGCACAGTGCATTGGTGTGCCATGTGCCTGTAACGCTCTGGTTCAACCCCATGGTCCAAAGGCTCATCCACGCACCTGATTCGGCAATCCAGTATGCAGCCTGTTTGAGATCGTCGATCGCAATACCTGTGGTTTCTGCCACCTGCTCGGGCGCGTACTGGGTCAGAAACGGAACCATTTTGTCCCAGTCACGAGTATGGCGGGCAATGAAATCGTGGTCGATGGCATTCCATGCCACCAACAGATGCAGGATTCCGTTCAGGAGGGCGAGATCAGTGCCCGGTCGTATCTGCAGGAAAAGATCAGCCTTGTCGGCCGTTGCGGTCCGGCGCGGATCAACCACAATCAGCCGGGCACCCTGTCGTTTGCGATCCAGCAAGCGGAGAAACAGGATCGGGTGACAATCCGCCATGTTCGCGCCGATGACGAAAAACAGATCAGCGTGATCGAAATCCTCGTAAGAGCCTGGCGGAGCATCCGACCCGAGTGACGTCTTGTAACCAGCCCCTGCGGAAGCCATGCAAAGACGCGAATTGGACTCTATATGCTGCGTACGCCAGTAGCCTTTTGCGAGCTTGTTGGCCAGATACTGCGCCTCCATGGTCATCTGGCCAGAGACATAGAGCGCTAACGCGTCTGGCCCGTGCACATCAAGGATGGCACGTAGTCGCCGCGCTGTCCGCTCGATCGCGTCGTTCATGTCCAGATGCTGCGTTTTTGCATCCCGCGTGGGCCGGATTGCGGCATGGGTCAGCCGACCGGGCGCCGTGACCGGCTTGTCGCAGGAGCTGCCCTTGGTGCACAGCCGCCCGCGATTGGCCGGATGATCCGGATCGCCACGCAACTTCACGATCCGGTCTTTTTCGACCTCAAAAACAATTCCGCACCCCACCCCGCAATAGGGACAGGCCGATCGTATGACGTCACGTCTGGCCATGTCAGATCAGACCGAAACGAGAGCAGGTTCCTGGGCGCGAATTTCCACGCGTCCTTCCACGATCCGCGTGTCCCATACACGCAAAGAGACACGCTCATCTTCCAGACATATGCCGTCGCGCAGGCGGAAATGCTGCTTGTACAATGGGGAGGCTACCACAATTTCTCCCTTAAGATCGCCTACGATACCACGCCCGATTACGTTGGCTTTTGAAAACGGGTCATGATTATCGATAGCGAAAACACGTGCCGATGAGAGCGTCGTCGCAGGCAGGAAGAAAATCGCTATCTGAGATCCTTCCCACCAGGCAACCACACCCGAATTAGGGACGAGATCGCTCTCGTCACACAGAGCCTGCCAGTCGCTGGGACCGGAGCCGGCAGTCCTGCCGACACCATTATCTGCCGGCTTGACCTGATCTCGCTCGGGCACTGTCTGCACATTGGGGTCGGGGCGGCTGTCATTGACGAAGGTGCGAAAGCGCTTGAGCTTGTCCTGATTGGAAACCGCTTCGCGCCATTCACAGTGATAGGTGTCCACCACCCTCTGCATCTGTCGCTCAAGCTCGTCAGAGATACCCAGACTGTCATTGATTATAACCTCTTTGAGATAGTCGAGACCCCCTTCAAGGTTTTCACGCCAGACAGATGTGCGCTGAAGCTTGTCAGCAGTCCGGATGTAAAACATCAGAAAGCGGTCGATATATTTCGTGAGGGTCTCTGAATCGAGATCTGTGGCAAACAGTTCTGCGTGACGCGGACGCATCCCGCCATTGCCACAGATATACAGATTCCAGCCATTTTCAGTGGCAATGACACCGACATCCTTGCTCTGCGCTTCCGCACATTCGCGCGTGCAGCCAGACACTGCAAATTTCAGCTTATGGGGGCTGCGAAGACCCTTGTAGCGATTTTCAAGGTCGAGCGCCTGACTCACGCTATCCTGCACGCCGTAGCGACACCATGTGTTGCCCACACAGGATTTTACGGTGCGGGTCGACTTTCCGTAGGCATGTCCAGTTTCGAAACCCGCATCAATCAGCTCGGCCCAGATATCAGGGAGCTGATGGAGTTGTGCGCCGAACAGATCGATGCGCTGGCCGCCGGTAATTTTGGTATAGAGCCCGTATTTCTTGCCGACCTGCCCAAGAACGATAAGCTTTTCCGGCGTAATTTCACCGCCGGCAATACGCGGCATGATGGAATAGGTGCCGTTTTTCTGCATGTTGGCCATAAAGGTATCATTCGTGTCCTGTAGCGGAATATAAGCCGGATCGGTGATCGGTTTGTTCCACGCAGAGGCCATGATCGATCCCACGGTAGGCTTGCAGATATCGCAGCCCAGCCCTCCGTTGCCGTGCTTGTCCATCAATTCTTCAAAAGTGCGGATGTCATGAACTCTTACCAGCGAATACAGCTCCTGCCGCGTGTGGGAAAAATGCTCACACAGGGAGTGATCCACTTCGATCCCGCGAGCAGACAATTCTGTCTCGAACACGGATTTGAGCAGGCTCACGCAACCGCCACACCCTGTCGACGCCTTGGTTTGCGCTTTCAGTGCGCTGAAATCGATGCATCCCTCCGCGACAGCAGCGCTGATCGCGCCCTTTGTGACATTGTGACACGAACAGATTGTTGCGGTGTCGGGCAGAGAGTCCGCCCCCAATAGCGCCGCTCCCTCGCCACGTGGCAGGATCAGCAGGGCAGGATCACCCGGTGGTTTGATATTATTCTGCACGAATTGCAGGATCGTATCGTAATAGGAATTATCACCCACCAGTACAGCGCCGGTCACACGCATTCCGTCGGCAGAGAGCACGAGGCGACGGTAAACGCCTTCCGCCTCGCCGATGAAGCGATAACTGGTCGAACCGGGTTCAACGCCATGTGCGTCGCCAATAGACCCGACATCAACCCCCAGAAGTTTCAGCTTTGTGGACATGTCTGCCCCGCTGAAGGTCGCCTCCTCGCCCGCAATAACGGCTGCTGCCGTCCGTGCCATGGTGTAACCAGGTGCGACAAGACCGAAAACAAGCTCCTGCCATGATGCACATTCACCGATAGCGAAAACATGAGGGTCCGAAGTGCGGCAATGGTCGTCTACTGCAATACCTCCGCGTATTCCTGTTGCCAGGCCGCAGTCCCGCGCGATCGCATCGTTGGGTCGGATGCCGGCTGAAAATACGACAAGATCAGTTTCCAGCGTTGATCCATCTGCAAAGACAAGCCTGTGTCTGAGCGTTTTCCCCTGTTCGATAGACTGCGTTGCATGTGCTGTGCGGACGTCAATGCCCATATTCTTGATCCGATGACGCAACGCGCGACCACCCTCCTCGTCAAGCTGGACCGGCATCAGGCGCGGAGCGAACTCGACTACCGCCACATCGAGCCCAAGTGATCGAACAGCATTGGCGGCCTCAAGCCCCAACAACCCACCGCCGATCACCACGCCATGCTTTGCACCCTGTGCGGCACGTCTGATCGCATCGAGGTCATCAAGCGTACGGTAGACGAGGCCAGCCGTTCCCGAGTTACCAGGTACGGCAGGTACGAAAGGATAGGATCCTGTAGCGATCACCAGGGTCTCGTAGGAAAAATTTCCTTTCCTGGTGCGGATCGTCCGCGTTTCGCGGTCAATGGTATCTACATGAGTGCCAAGATGGAGTGTGATACCATGCGCCTCGTGAAAATTCTCATGGTGCAGACGTAAAGAAAGCGCGTCCTGCCCCGACATGTATTCAGTCAGATGCACACGGTCATAGGCAGCATGCCTTTCTGAACCAAAGACATGGATCTGGTGGGTCTCGTGCAGACCATGACTGACAAGCTGTTCCGCGCAGTAATGTCCAACCATACCGTTGCCGATGATGATGATATTGGTCTTGTTGGTCATTTTCGGAGTGTCCCTTTTCAGAACTTGAACATCATGGTCTGCATGACCGGGGCACCGCAGTGTGCGCCCGTCTGGTACATGGCGTGTGAAGCGGGAGGACTTGCAGAATTCTGTGTCCAGACCCTGTTCGACATGAAATCTGGGGGGATTTGTGCCTTCATGCCCGCCCTCCGGCGACAAGGTCTCTCGTCTTTGCCCAACGCATGCGCGCCAGGAGGGAGACTGCCAGACCGAGTAATGTAATGGCAGAAAACAGCAGGAAGGCGGTTCCGTATCTGCCGGTTGCATGGCGTACGGTTCCGAGAAGAACAGGCAGGCAGAACCCGCCGATACCGCCACTCATGCCGACAAGGCCGGTGAGGATGCCGACAGACTGCGGAAAGCAGACTGGTACGAGCTGGAACACCGCTCCGTTTGCCAGACCCAGAAGCATCATGCCGATAAAAAATGCGGCAAGCGCAAGTGATAGCGAGGGAAGGCCGACACCAATTGACAGGTAGATGATACAAGCCGCACCAAAGAGAATGGATAATGCGCTTGTGCCTCCGATCCGGTCGGCCAGCGCCCCGCCCAGTGGGCGAACGAAGGACCCTGCAAACACGATCGTGGCAGTGCACAAACCGGCGGTGGCGGGCTGCAGGCCGTACTGGTCGTTGAAATAGATGGTCAGGAATGAGGCCAGACCTACAAAGCCTCCAAACGTAACGGCATACATTCCCATAAGTGTCCAGGCATCGCCCGAACGCAGCAAGGGCAACCAGGCGCGCAAGCCTCCAGGGGGGCGACGCCGGGGAGGCTCCTTGGCGAGGGCGAGGAAGGTAAACAGCACCATAGTAAGAGGCAGGGCAGCAAGGCCCAGTACGTTAACCCAGCCGAATTTTGCCGCCAGAGCCGGGGCTACGAGCGCCGCCAGAGCCGTACCCGAATTACCTGCTCCGGCGATGCCGAGCGCCGTACCCTGATACTGCGGAGGATACCAGCCGGATACCAGTGGTAACGCAACGGCGAAAGACGCACCCGCCACTCCAAGCAGTAACGCCACGGGGAACATCGCTTCATAGGTGGATGGCGCAAGCAGCCAGGTTATGACCAGCCCCCAGATCACGACGATCTGTGCGACGATTGCTGTACGACGGGCACCGAATATATCGACACACGTACCGAGCGCTACGCGGAATCCTGCTCCAGCCAATACCGGAATTGCTACAAGCAGACCTTTCTGACTCGCATTCAGATGCAGGGTATGGGAAATCGCAATTCCCAATGGTCCCAACAGAACCCAGACCATGAACGACAAGTCGAAATACAGGAATGCTGCAATGAGCGTCGGCAGATGACCTGCCTTGAAGAAGGCTCTGTCCATACTGATATCTAGATGACGGTATGCTCAAAAGCATGGCTCGCCAAGCCTTCGCGGCATCAGGGTCGCCGTTGGCCCTGAGGTCGATATGGGTTACCACTATACCCTCGCGCCGCCGTTGACGCGATATGGCGTTGAATGTGAGCCTATCAGGAGTATTGATGCAACGTCAAACCGATCTGATATCAAAATGATATTAACAACGTAAATAAAATGTAAGGTAAATTCGGCTGTGTGGTTATCTGATTCGGGAAAACTGCATATTCATTTGGCCATGAGAATATAAAATTTTTTCTGTAGAATATTCAGGTGTCTGGCTTTGAAATCTGGCGGGTTGTGCTCTCGTGCGAGTAGATGGCAGCCTTGCAGGACGGACGCGTCACAGCAGAGTCCTGACCAGAACATGCTGCTGTGGTGAGTGGCAAAATAGCGGTAACGGGTTTCGTGTAGGATGTTGTGCAAGAATAATCTTCGCAGTCCTGTGTTGTCCCGTACCCTGCCCATGCATCTGAAAGGCTGGAAGAGCGGTGTCAAAGCCTGTGAGACCGATCGAAGACTTTGTGACTGTGCATGAAGGTTCAGGATGAGAATGGGCATCCCTGGATCTCTGGAATTTTACGTTACGGACCAAGACGAACAGGTGTAAGGCCGTTGTGGTCACTTCTTTGTCAGTAATAACGACTTTCCAAAGAAGAATAAGGCCTCTCGGGACAACCGCAAGAAGAGAGAAAAAAAGACAAGTTTGAGAGAGTTTTGTGGTAACGCCGGATCAGATAATGGTGGAAATATACCATTCGAGCAATCAGGTGATGTGGTTGTTTGCAGGTTTCATACTCGATGATAATATAGATCGAAGAAAAATCTGTTCAGTGATTTTGATGGGTAATAAAGAAAGGTAATTTCATGATCAGGCTTCTGGCTATCGTAAGTGCCAATAAGGATCTGCAGAAGGAACTCGGTTTACGTATACGCTCTCTCGTGGAGCATTCGCGTGCAGAGGTGGGTTGTCTGAGATATCAGGCTTTTAACGATAACCAGTCCTGTGATTTCTTCTTTGTCGAAGAGTGGGAAAGCAAGGAATGTCTTGACGAGCATGCGAGAAGTGCACCATTCGCGGACTTTGTCGATTATCTCAAAACACATGGGTTGCAGGTAAGAATCCATCAGATTGAAGAAGTGTAATTAGGTTGTCCTGTCAGGCCTGCGGGAGTGGCTCGGTCATTATGTCCGGCCTGAATTGTGCTGCTCCCGATTGGGCGTGACACAATTCAGCAGAGCCTGGCAATTCGAACTGTGATGATGTTCCTGCACTGTGCAGAGGTTATTCAGCTTCTGCCAGATCCAGTGCATTTTCTGACACTTCAGGTTTGGCATGCGAAGTACCCAGCACCGCTGGTGCATTGCACGAAACATGCGGCCTCGCGTAACCGTCAATTCCGAACCATTGCAACGCAAAAATCATCAGTGCGCCCAGTCCTGTGCTCATAGCCAGAACATAAAGCCCTGCATGTGGTGAGTGGAAATATGTTTCCGCCCAGACACGTATATTCGGAGCAACAAAACCACCCAGATTGCCGAATGCGTTGATCAGTGCCAGCCCTGATGCAGCCGCCGTTCCACCCAGATAGCTGGAAGGAAAAGTCCAATAAAGAGGCTGAACGCCCAGATGCCCGGCTGCAGCAAGGCAGAGCGCCGCAATGGCTATAACGGGCTGATCGGCAGCCACTCCTGAGATTGCTATACCCAGAGCTCCAACCATAAGAACCGTGCCAGACAAGGCGCGACGTTCTCGGAGCTTTTCTGAAAGGCGTGGGACGAACAGGACGGCTATAAGGGCACAAACCGGCGGAATGGCTGAAACAAGCCCGACTGCGAGCCCAACCTTGGTCCCCAGAATAATCGAGATCTGTACGGGCAGGAAAAAATAGATCCCGTAGCCGCATATCTGGATCAGAAACCAGATCAGGGCAAGAAACACCACGCGTGCGTCAAGAAAAGTGGCCAGAATGCCAACCGGACCTGTTTCAATCTTCCGGATATCCTCATCATGGACAGCGTTTGCAAGCGCTGTCTTCTCAGAGCCGGTGAGCCAGACGGCCTCTGCCGGTCGCTCTGTCAATCGAAGCAATACCCATATGCCCATCAGTGCCGCGAGCACACCCTCTACGAGAAACATCCACTGCCAGCCATGCATACCGAAAGCATAGGCCGATCCATCGAGACCAAGCAGCAGTCCCGAAACAGGGCCACCGACGATAAAAGCCAGTGGCGCACCCACAAGAAAATAGCTCGTGGCACGCGCCCTCACAGCGAGCGGGAACCAGAAGGTCAGATAAAGGAGGATACCCGGAAAGAATCCCGCCTCGCTCAGACCAAGCAGAAATCGCAATGCATAGAACATTGACGATGTATGGGCGAACATCATGCAGGCAGAGACAATCCCCCATGTGATCATGATGCGCCCCAGCCAGAGGCGTGCTCCGGTGCGGTAGAGAAAAATATTACTGGGCACTTCAAAAAGAGCGTACCCGATAAAGAAAATACCCGCACCGAAACCATAGGCAGCATCACTCAGACCGGTATCGAGCTGATAGGCCTGTTTGGCAAAGCCGATATTGGCACGGTCGAGATAGGCCATGACAAACATGATCGTAATCATCGGCATGATACGCCATAATGATTTACGTATCGCACCTGCCAGGAGTGCCTGATGGTCCATGGCTTGGGATCCTGCAAGACTGAGTTTTTGCGCGCTCTGTTTCACATCCGGCTACTCTCGTCACAGAGGCGGCAAGACGCCGTTCAGCTCGTCCTCTATATGCGCATCGATAATCGACGCAAAATCCCTGTCTCCCGCGAAGCCCAGTTCCAGGGCGCGCTCTGCCTTGACCGTGCTGGGCCAGCTTTCGACGATACGCTGGATTTCCGGATCGAACTCCCAGTGGATACGCGCTGCAATACGGTCCCCGGCCCGTTTTTCCAGAGCCGAGACCATGTCACCGACTGACAGGGTAATTCCGGGCAGGGGGATAATCCGGATTGGACCAATCGACGCGTCTGATAACGTCATAGCGCGCTCCAGAGCATCGAGTGCACGTCTGGGCGAGAGAATATAGACCAGTGTTTCAGGCTTGACGGGGCAGACCGCCTCCTGCCCGGCCAAAGGCTCCCGAATGATGGAACTGACGAAAGTGGAGGCCGCCTTGTTCGGTTTGCCTGGTCTGACCGAGATCGTGGGCAAGCGCACTGCACGTCCGTCGATAAAACCCCGACGGCTGTAATCAGATACCAGCAACTCTCCCACAGCCTTCTGCATACCGTAGGAGCTTTGTGGGGTCGGAATTACGTGATCTGTAATGATATCAGGCATTGGACGCCCGAAGACGGCGAAGCCGCTGGTATAGACCAGGCGGGGTCTTCCGGGTTCGCGGCGCAGCGCTTCAAGCAAGGTCAGAAGACCATGAAGATTGACGTTCATACCGAGATCAAAATCGGCTTCGGCTTCTGAGCTGACAATGGCGGCGAGATGCCATACCAGATCGACACCCTGTACAGCTTTTGAAATGGTCCCAGGATCTGAAAGGGAGCCTCTGAGAATACGGACGCGCGGGTCATGCGCCGCAGTTTCATCTGCATAGGGATCAAGCAGGGTGATCTGCTCAATGGGCTCACGACGATCGCCATCAAGTGTAACAGCTCCTGCCGCAAGCAGGCGCTCTGTCAGTTTGCGGCCAATAAATCCTGCACCGCCGGTGATAAGAATTCTCATGATGACGCTCCCGGTTGAATATCGGTCTTCAACAGACCGTTGAGACGCTGAATGTGTCGAATGAGCCCGCTATGGTCGAGTGCACCATCGCCTTCGGCAACCATGGCGCGAAACAGCTTCGACACGCATTCTGTTGTCGGCAGGGAAAGCTGTGCCTCACTCGCAACACGCGCAACAGCATCGAAATCTTTGACCTGATTGAAGGCGTTGCCTCCGGGCGTGAAACGCCCTTCAATCATTCTCAGTCCCTGTTGCTGAAGGATGATACTATCTGCAAAACCGCCGGTGAGTGCCTGTCTTACCTGCGCCGGATCCGCACCACCTTGTGCAGCAAGTGTGAAAGCCTCTGAAATCAGGGCGATTGTTCCTGCAACGATGATCTGGTTGGCAAGTTTGGTCAGCTGACCAGCGCCAACCTGACCGATATGCGTAACCCGTCCCAATACGCTCAGAACAGGAAGAACCGCCTCGAAATCATGGTCGGTCCCCCCCGCCATAATAGCGAGGGTGGCGTTGATGGCTCCGGTTTCGCCTCCGGAGACGGGCGCATCGACGTAACCGACATTGTACCCCGCCAGCCTTCTGGCCTGGGCCCGGGCGACATCCACAGCGATCGAGCTCATCATGACAACAATGGCACCGCTCTTCAGATGCGTTGCAACCTCACCCGTACCGAACAGGACGTCATCTGCAGCCTCACCAGACGTCACCATAAAGACAATGACATCTGCGTCCGCAACTGCCTCGCTGGCTGAGGACGCTATTGTTGCTCCGCAAGCCGCGAGAGCTTCCGCCTTTTCGGGGGTACGGTTCCAGACCTTCAGAGGAAAGCCCGCCTCTGCGAGATGACGCGCCATGGGCGCCCCCATGATACCCGTTCCCAGAAACGCGATATGCGGTTTGTGCGCCATGAGATGACCTATCAATCCCTGTTTCATTCCTGCCCGCTAATGGAATAAACAGGGGCGGGATGAACACTCTGTCATCCAGACGACAATCTCTCGAACGTGAGCGCAAGAAAATGCCAGATATGACAGAGCGTTCCTTCTCCGAGGCGAACTCAGGAAAAGTATCCAATCGGTCAATTCGCAACATTCTGGCCGCAAACAGCCTTTTTGGTGATCTGCCAGACCGGTTGATCAATCAGATGGCGGAAATCGCGGTACTGCGACGCTATGGGGCGGGCGACCTTGTTCATTCCAAGGCGTCCGAAGGTACCTTTCTGCACGGTGTTGTTGAGGGTGCTGTACGAGTGAGTTCGACTTCAGCAGCCGGGCGTGAAGCCATCCTGACCTATCACGGGCCAGGAGACTGGTTTGGTCATATTGCGCTGATTGACGGTTTGACGCGTACCCATGACATTCACGCACAGAAAGACTCACTGCTCGTCAATATTGACCATCGTGATTTCAACATGCTCCTCAAGGCCGAGCCGGAGATGTACCGTTATATCGCCCTTATGCTCTGCCGCCTGCTGCGTCTTTCCTTTGCCCTGATCGAGGATACCGCGCTTCTGAGCCTGCCAGCCCGTCTGGCCAAGCAGCTGCTTACTCTGGCCGACAGCTATGGTGAGAAACGCGGTGAAGGAACCGTTATCCGTCTGCGTCTTCCACAGGAGGATCTGGCCATGCTGCTGGGAACCACGCGTCAGACTGTCAACCGGAAACTATCGGAATGGGCCAAACTCGGATGGATCTCGGTTCATTACGGAGAAATTCTCATTCTTGATCCCGCAGCCCTGCGTTCGTGTCTCACCCGTGAGGGTGAGATGCGTCCTGAGATTCCCGGGCTTGGCCCTGGCACTTCCGGAGTCATCATCTAGCTCATGGAAGAGCGAGCCGAGTCAGGAATAACGGCCTGTAGAAGAGGTGGCTTATCTATCCCTGAAGAGAAAAATGCGCGAACTCATGTCCCAGTACGTCGCATAGGGCACGGACGATGAGCATATGATCCTCTTCCTGAGGTAAACCGGAGACCACGATTGCGCCGATCACACCTGTGCCGCTTAAAGTGATCGGGAATGCCCCTCCATGCTCGGCATAATCAGCCTGAGGTAACCCGTATCGATTGGTCATTGTATCGTTTTTGGCCGCCAGATCTCTGCCGAACCGGTAGCTCGACTGGTGATACCGCTGCACGACATTGCGCTTGCGCCGAACCCATTCCTCATTATCGGGAACTGATCCGGGCAGGGCCGCAAAAAACAGCCTGCGGTTGAACAGGCTGATATCAATGACAACCGGCATGAAACCTGTCTCAGCCCAGCTGCGTAATGTCGAGCCGATCTGCCATGCGGTCTCCATGTCAAAACGGTCAAAAACAAGCGCTTCTTCCTGCCGCTTTATGGCGGCTACCAGTGCATTCAGATCCATTGATCACGCTCCTCCTTTGTAAGCGCCAGCGCAACCTGCCGTCCTTCTTCAGCTGATTGCCCGGCGGCCTCAATCACCGCCATGACTGCCAGCGATTCAATGGGTGTCACGGGCGGTTGTGCCGTTCCTGCCAGAGCTGCTGCCAGTCTGACATAGAATTCTCTCTGATCACCGGCTCTGGCAGGCTGCTCGCGCGGTGGATTTTCACCATCATAGAACACTAGCGGATCATGGTCCTCTCCCCAGCCGTCCTCACCGGGCTGCATTCCGGCCAGAAGCTGAGGCTCCTGCTGATCAGGACTATGTTTGACAACACTCCCACGCGTGCCGTGAACGACAAAACGATGTACGCCTCCAGCCGCCAGCATGCCGCCGTGCAGAATAACCCTCCGCTCACCATAATGCAGAATGACATGGGCCCAGTCAGTCACCTGTGCACCTGCCCGCTGTGTTGCCAGAGAGGCAAGAACCTGATCCGGCAAGCCAAAAAGCTGCAGGGCCTGATCAATCAGATGAGGGCCGAGATCGAACCAGATACCGGCTCCGGGGATTGCATGTTCACGCCAGCGATCGCGTACGCCCGGTCGAAAACGGTCAATATGAGACTCGAAATGTACGACCTCGCCAATCACACCACTCTCGATAGCGCCGCGAATGCTCAGATAATCGCTGTCCCAGCGTCTGTTATGGAAAACACAGAGTATGCGATTGGCCTCATGAGCGGCCTGCACAACTGTCCTGGCTTCTTCCAGCGTCAGGGTAAAAGGCTTGTCGATCACAACGTGCTTGCCTGCCGCAAGTGCTTTCAGGGCCATAGGCGCGTGTGTCTCGTTTGGCGTTGCAATGACGATCAGATCTATTGCTGGATCGCTCAGCAGGGTGTCGAACTCGGAGACCACAGCTACATCTGGCAGATCGGCGTGCACTTTCTGTGCATCGCTGGACAGAACAGTCCGTAGTTTCAATCCACCTGCAGCACGTATCAGAGGGGCGTGAAAGGCCTTGCCAACAAAGCCATAGCCGACCAGACCGACACCAATCGGTTCTGCTTGAAGGTTCATTGCTCGCGCACTCCCTGTCAAAAACGAATGGCGGCAGCCATTCCATTACAGACAATACGCATCAGAAGCTGATCAGATCACGCTTGCCGGTCACTAACAGGCAGAGGGATCAAAAAAGGATCGAGCAAAGCATGATCAGAGTTGCAATGCTGATCAGACCAATGAAAGAAAAACAACGCACGGAACAGATGGTATTGACCAGACCGGTTTTTGTCAGGGCCTGAGGGATCATCCCTGCATCACAGAAAGGATATCCCGTGGCAAAACAGTCCAATATGACAAGCGAAAATACAAACGTTGCAACCGCATCGAAATCACGTTCTGGCCCTGAAACCTGAGGCAAGATCACCTGATGCCTCAAGCGACGTATCGGCCACAGATTTTTTACCGCTGCGCCGCGATATGGAAGGCCTCTTGAGACAGATATCTTAAAATTGCGCCAGTAATCGAAAGCCCATTTCGACAGCATTCGGGTATTTTGTATTGGCGTCCGGGTGTACGATATACTGGATGTCTGGAAGAAGTTTCAGGCCTCGGGTAATGAAGGCGGTATAAGTCAGTTCAAGAACCTGAAAGCTCGACTGAGGCATGGTAACGCCGCCGCGAAGAGCACTGTAACCCAGATCCTGCTGCATTTCCTGTGCGCGTGTGATCTTCCTGTTCACACTCTGCCAGGACCAGAAGAGGGATATGGCGTCCGTTATCCGGCTGGGAAACATGCCCTGTGAGATGATTCCGACCGTGTACTGGTTCTGTCCGGCGAGCGAGGCGCCCTGGTTGAAACCTGCTATTCCGAAAACGGTCAGGCCCTGATCTTTCGCGGGCCCGAACCGGGCGATCATCTGGTCGGCACCAACGTACCAGGCACCACGCTGACGTTCAATTTTCGGCGCACGGCGCGTCAGAGGGATGGGTGTCCCGTCATAAGCTGTGAAAGGGTCCGGGTGATTGGAGGTATCAAAATATCCTCCCAGTTTGTAATGGCCTGTAAGCTTATGACGGCCCAGAGAGGGTTCCCAGCCGATCTCCATGGGAACGACATAGCCGAGCGGCCTGAATGAGAAATCAAAACCCGCATGTCCGCCTTCAGTCGCGGAGGCTTCATAGAAACCAGCCTGCATGTAGAGATCATGACCGGGTTTGATCTTGACTGTGCCTCCCCACTGGGAAAATGGCCAAGAGCGCCATTTCGACGCAACGGACAATCCAGTCTCATGGGCGCAGATAATGCTGTTAAGGGTATAGCAGCCGAAATAGGCCGTTCCATATTTCAGATTGGCTGGCATATGACCGGCATCGATCGTAACCTTGCCGTGCCACAATGTCTGCTCCAGATACATGTAGACGAGTTTGTAAACGACGTTTCCACCAACGCCATAATCCTGCTGCGGCTGGATCAGGCTGGTATCGCCCAGATAATCACGACCTACACTGCGACCGGCCCGGTTGATCCCGAGCATATGGAATGACAACCCGCGAAGCCCGGCCATTTTCTCAAGATCGAAATCAGTGCCAAACACGATCTGATGAGAATAGGTAAATCCTCGTTTCCGCCCGCCGCTGACATTGCCAACACCTTCAGCCAGGTAAGTGAGTGTGAAATCGAAGCCCGACTGTGAAAGCTTTTTACGCCATCCCCAGATTGAGCCGAGCAGTCGGTCATTTTCCGGCACGATGCGTATTTCTGGCCAGGAGGAGCCAAGAGCGGAGGCGTTCATGCCCGTACTCTTGCGTTCGCTTGGTGTCGAGGCCACGGAATCCTGCGTGGCATCCTCCAGGTCCTTCAGGATCCTTTCATAAGGACTATTGCTGTAACCCCGGACCTGCGAAGAATTATTTTTCGCAGGCAGATTTCTGGGGCCAATTGCCGCCATGGTTTTGGTGTCGGCATGTTGTGGCGCTCGCGTTGCAGCGTTCGATGCAGGGGCGAAAATCACGGTGCAAAAAAAAGCGGCGAGGCTGAGCGCCACGCATCGTGTCGAACAGAACAGGATCATCTGATGCTCACCAGTCACGGGAGCGACGTCGCCTTCTGCAGCTTTTCAGCACAGGGTCAGACGGGTGACGTCGTCGTTTTCCGGATTTGAGTCAATTCACGAAGGGGGAGGGGGCCACATTCGTCTGTGAGTCGTCACAGCGCCTCTGGCACAGCTCCGGCGCGTCGCTGCGCGGTAAGCCTGATCGCGGTATTGGGAGCACCGTAGCCGCCATAAGTACCGACACGCTGCACGATCTCGAAGAAAAACGTGCGGTCTATTGCGCGTGAGAAAATCTGGAAAAACTCGCCGCCATCCGGTTCTCGATCATAAAGGATATTACTGGCGGCCAGCCTGTCCGCCAGCTCCTTCGTGATACCGAACCGGGCCTGCAGATCATCATAATAATTCTGTCCGATTTCCAGAACCGGAAGACTGGCACGTTTCATTCTTTCTGCGGCTTCGAAAATATCATCGGTGGCGAGGGCCAGATGCTGATAGCCGGATCCGAAGAAATTGCGTTCGAAGCGAGAGGCCAGAGTATGCTGCCCCTGCGCGGCACCAAGCGTGATGCGCAATGCACCGGTCCTGTTTTCGATCGCCCGGCTTTGAACCATACCGCCTGGATCGATCACATCGACAACCGGGCAGGCATCCAGCTTGAAAGCCGTTGTCCAGTAAAGAACCCATGAGAGGAATTCGTCGGGCCTGACGACAGAAGAGAGATGATCAAAATCATATATTCCGCCTCTCACCTGTGTGGGTGAGGCAGATTCAATGATGAATTCACGCTCCCACAGATGCTCTTCGGTTTCATCATCCAGCAGATAGATCAGGCTTCCCCCGATCGCACGCAATGCAGGAATATCGAGTTGATTCAGACTGTCGGCAGTTTCATGATGGGTAGCGATACCAAGTGTGACGGCCCGGGATGCTGCGGCTTTACGATCCGGTACTCGGACGCCGATCGCGCAGACACCCTGGCCATGCATGAGACTGAAACTGCCCGCAAGTGACGCGCCGTCATTGTTGATGATGATGCGGGCTTTTCCCGCGCCTTGCCAGAGCTGAACCGCCCTCGTTCTGTGACGTCCCACGCGTTTGAGTCCAAGGCCACGAAGCATTTTCTCGAGGACGGGTTCGGTTTCCGGAGCTGCTGCAAACTCGACGAACTCCAGTTTTACGTCGGGTCTTCCAACGATACGGGTTTTCTGGTCCAGAAGCTGGCTTGCCTCTCCTCTTACAGCGACCAGCGAACGATGGCCGTCCTCGGCGATGATCTTTGCAAATCCGGCGCGGAAGCTGTCATTGAAGATTTCGAGCGAGAGCGGTCCTTTGTATCCGATACGCATCAGTGCAGCGACCCACTCGGTCACAGCCAAACCGCCCTGAAGCGGCATACAGCGATAATGCCGGCTCCACTGAAGAAGATCCATTTTCATCAATGGCGCATCCGCCATCTGGACGAGGAATATTTTTTCCGGATCGATGTCGTCGATAGAAGAAACGGGAATATCACGCGAAAGGGAATGAAAGCTGTCGAGAACGAGACCGACCGATGGGAGGTCGACTTGCCTGACGATATCGATGACCTGGCGATGGTCATTGATATGCTGCCCCCAGGCGAGCGCCTCATAGGCAATGCGCAATTGCCGTTTCCCGGCCCTTTCGCCCAGCTCGCGGAAATCATCCGCAATTCTCTGAGGGTCTGCGCTGGAGTCCCTTATCGTTGTCGAGCAGACCAGCAGCAGATCGGTACCGATCTGCTGCATGAGGTCGAATTTTTTCTCGGCGCGGTCAAAGGCACGTATTCTGTCGAGGCCTGAAAGCCCTTCAAAATCGCGAAAAGGCTGATAGACGACATTGGCAAGCCCAAGATCGCTCATGAGAAGGCGCACATCCTGCGCCGAGAGATCAGAGGCTAGGAAATCATTCTCGAAAATCTCGGCGGCTCTGAAACCGGCTTCGGCGATGGCTTCAAGCTTTTCACGCAGGGTCCCGCTCAGGGAGACTGTCGCAATTGAGTTCAGCATCGTGATGTTCCTTTCAGAACGCTCGAGCCGGGAGTGCGGCATTCTGGCCGGATGCCCCGGTTTTCAGAGTGATGTGTATCGCACCAGACAAGGGTGACCGGTTCGGGAAGTTGGCGCGTCAGTGATCCTGAGAGAAAGGCGAAGAGGATTTCAGTCGAATTCTCTTAATATGCGCTCGCGGTCAGGGACGCGGCCGGTAAAGAGTTCGAAGGCATCTGCCGCCTGGAAGACCGCCATACCGACGCCATCGAGAACCATGCAGCCACGATCTCTTGCTGCCTTGAGCAACGGGGTTTCTCTCGGAAAATAGACAACTTCAGAGAACCATTGATCCGGCGTCAGCAAATCGGGTGGGAACGGCGTGCCAGGATGGGCATACATGCCGATGGGGGTTGATTGAACGACGCCCTGAGCCGATTTGAGCGCTGTCTCGATTGATCTGACCGATCTCACGTCTGCATCCGAGAATTGCGCCGTCAGATTTGCCGCGAGGCCGTCGGCCCGATCAGATGCCAGATCAAATATCGATAACTGCCTGACCCCGAGTGTCAGGAGTGCATACGAAACGGCTGCTGCTGCACCTCCCGCACCAATTTGTGCGACTGAGTGCAAGGCTACACCAGGCAAGCCGCGTAGAAAGTTCTCTCTGTACCCTGACCAGTCGGTATTATGCCCGATGCGCTTGCCATCTCGAAACAGGACTGTATTCACCGCGCCAATCTGTCGGGCCGCATCGGAAACGTCATCAAGAAGTGCAATGACTTTCTGCTTGAAGGGATGCGTGATGTTCGTGCCGGCAAAGCCGTTTTGCTCCATTTCATCCAGCATCGTTGCAAGTGAATACGTCTTGTATTGCGGCATTGTCATATCGATCAGGCGATATTCGAGTGCCATGTCCATATGACGTGCTTCACGTTCATGCATGGCAGGACTGCGTGATTGCCGGATATCCTCACCGATGAGGCCGCATAGCCATTTCATGAGGGAACTCCCTTGTTCATACGTTTATAGACAGACAGGCCAAAGACGCAGGCGATGCAGATGAGAAGGGGCACGGCATAGATCTGAAAGATGATCGAGAGCCGTACATGATGCTGAAGCAATTGCCCGCCCAGATAGGGACCAATGACGGCACCGATCCGGCCTACGCCCATCGCCCAACCCATTCCGGTTGAACGGACTTTTACGGGGTAAAGACCAGCGGCGAGAGGATAACTGCCGTTGAATCCACCCTGCAGAAAGACACCGATCAGGAACGCCATGATCAACACGCCTGCCAGCGACATAGACATGACACCGAAGAGGCTGAGCGCGATTGCCGCGCAGAACAGATACAGCATGATTGTGCGGTGCAGGGTCAGACGCAGGGCAACGATTCCGATCGTCGCACACCCAACGAAGGCACCGATATTATAAAGCGCCCCAGCATAGATGCTGTGGGAAATATCGAGCCCGGCTTCGATGGCCAGTTTCGGTATCCAGCTGATGATAAAATAGAGCGTCATGAAACCGCAGATCGTTGTCAGCCAGAGCAGAAGCGTGCTGGGAAGCATGCCGTCACTGAACAGGCCTGAGACGCCCGTATTATTCTGTTGAGACGCGGGTTTTTCCGGCAAAGTGGTAGAAACAGGCAGCCCGAGGCGCTTCTCGATACGATTGATGCGACCGAGCGCGTCGCGTGGCTGGCGTTGTTCCAGGAAGGCCGTCGATTCAGGCAGGAAAAAAAACAGGGGCAGAATAGCGGAAGCAGAAAACAGGCCTGCTCCAAGAAGCAGGGAT
This sequence comes from Papilio alexanor hazarajatica, assembly GCA_018246295.1. NCBI lineage: Eukaryota > Metazoa > Arthropoda > Insecta > Lepidoptera > Papilionidae > Papilio > Papilio alexanor. Next base: position 19,315 of record DWLR01000038.1, on the reverse strand, counting down.
TCCCAGCTCCAGCTATTGATCAGGGGGGCGACAATCAATCCGGTGATCGTGGCGGCTATCGGGTAGCCGCCCTGTAGCATCGCAACCGCAAAATCATGATGCTTTGGTGGGGCATATTCTGCGGCGAGAGTGGAGATGCTTGCCAGGGCGGCACCGATTCCGGCGCCTACGCCCAGCCGCAGTACCACCAGATGCCACATGGTTGTCGCATAGCCGCTGGCAATCATGCAGATCGACATCAGGGCAACAGAAAACAGGATCAGCGGTCTGCGGCCTGTCTTGTCAGATAGAGGAGCGAGCAGAAGGCCACCCACTGCCATGCCGGCGAGGCCGGCACTGAAGAGCATGCCAAGCTGCCCGGATGTCAGGCCGAGCCCTTTCGAAAGGGTGGGTGCAACATAGGAGAGCATAAGTACATCGACGCCATCGACCATGTTCACGCCGAAGCAGAGCATGATGATGATGGCGCGCATGGGCGTCCATCCCGTCTTGACCGTGGTATCGGCACGCATTGAGGGTGAGGCACTTCCCGTGAAACGTGCCGATGGTCCGGCGGTGGATTTCACCTCCGGTAAAAAAGAACCTGACATATCGGCCTCCATGGAACGACGTGATATGTCATTCCAAAATAACTATTCTTGCCGTTCTCTACAGGACGATCAAATTCGCATGAAATAACAATTATATTGGCAAGGACTACACGCGATCGATAAGTGCTGCGATGCCCTGTCCTACGCCAATACACATGGTTACGAGAGCTGTACGTTGCTGCATTTGTTCCAGACCGTTGATCGCTGTCATGGCCAGTCTGGCCCCGGACATGCCAAGCGGATGCCCGAGTGCAATCGCACCGCCATGGGGATTGACCTTGTCACAGTCATCCGGGAGACCCAGTCCACGCATGACCGCAAGCGATTGACTGGCGAAAGCCTCGTTCAGCTCTACAAGATCGACATCGGACAGCGACCGACCTGTTCTGGCGAGAAGACGCTGCGTGGCGGCAACAGGGCCATACCCCATGATATCGGGCTCAAGGCCCGCAGTTGCCATTGCAACGACGCGGGCTCGGGGCGTAAGGCCGAAGCGGCGGATGCCCTCTTCACTCGAAAGGATCAGGCATGCAGCACCATCATTGACGCCGGAGGCATTTCCAGCCGTGACGGTTCCTCCTTCCTTGCGGAACGGCGCCTTGAGCCGTGCCAATGACTCTGATGTGGTTTCCGGCCGTGGATGTTCGTCGGTCTCAACCAGGCTCTCGATGCGTCCGACAGTCACCTTGATAGGTGTTATCTCCCGGGCAAAATAACCGGCAAGACGCGCTTTCTCGGCATTCTGCTGCGAACGCAGGGCAAAAGCATCCTGGTCTGCGCGTGTGATACCAAATTGGGCGGCGACATTCTCGCCGGTTTCGGGCATTGACGCGCACCCCCAGAGTTCCTTCAGGGCGGGATTGACGAAACGCCATCCTATTGTCGTGTCATATACGGCGTTGTCGCGCGAAAAGGCATTTGTCGCTTTCGGCATGACGAAAGGTGCGCGGGACATGCTCTCCACCCCGCCGGCCAGTACCAGATCAGCCTCGCCTGCCTTGATGGCGCGTGCGGCCTGTCCGACAGCATCCAGTCCGGAACCGCAGAGACGGTTGATTGTGGTTCCAGGGGCGGTGACCGGCAATCCTGCAAGCAAGACAGCCATACGGGCCACGTTCCGGTTGTCCTCGCCAGCCTGATTGGCGCAACCCATGAAGCAGTCGTCCAGAGCGGCCCAGTCAATATTGGGGTGTCGCTCGCGCAATACCCTTATGGGATGCGCGGCGAGATCATCGGCCCTGACATGACTGAGAGCGCCTGCATAGCGACCGATGGGACTGCGTGTAAAATCGCAGATATAGGCTTCACGCATATTCGGGTACCTCAAAAAACAGAGGCGCTGCTGTCTTTGATTGCAGTTCCTCACGAGAGAGGCCGGGAATCATGTCGATAACTGTGAAAGCATTATCGCGAACGTCGATGACAGCGAGATTTGTGTAGATCCGGTCGACGACTGCCGGGGCGGTAAGGGGATAGGAGCAGCGTTCGACAAGTTTTGGCGTGCCGGTTTTGGTCGTGTGTTCGGTCGCGACCCAGATGCGGCGTGTTCCGGCGGCCAGATCCATGGCGCCGCCAATGGCAGGGGCAGCATCCTGCGCGGAAGTGGTCCAGTTGGCGAGATCGCCATTCGCCGCCACCTCGAAGGCACCCAGAACGCAGAGATCGAGATGTCCCCCGCGGATCATGGCAAAGCTGTCGGTATGACTGAAAAAACTGCCGCCGGGGTTGAGTGAGACAGGCTGCTTGCCCGCATTGATCAGCCACGGATCAAGTTTGTCCGGAGCTGGAGCGGGGCCGAAGCCGAGTATGCCGTTTTCACTGTGAAGAATGACTTCACGCCCCTCCGGTATGGCATCGGCCACCAGAGTTGGAATGCCGATGCCGAGATTGACATACCATCCTTCAGGAATATCGCGTGCGATACGCGTTGCCATATCAACACGGGAGAGAGGCTTGTAGCTGGTCATGATCATGCTGCCTTTCTGTCGAGAGATGCTGCGCGGGTCTCGTCCGGCACCACGACGATCCGCTCGACGAAAATGCCGGGGGTGACAATTGCTTCAGGGTCCATATCCTCAAGCGGGACCATGCCGCAGCTCTGGACGACGGTCATACGTGCCGCCATGGCCATGACCGGATTGAAATTGCGGCCGCTCTCGCGATAGAGGCAGTTGCCCATGCGATCGGTGCGCCATGCCTGGATCAGAGCAATATCGGCCTGGAGAGCACGCTCCAGCACATAGGGCCTGCCATCGAAAATCTTGCTTTCTTTCCCCTCGGCCAGCTGCGTGCCGACAGTCGTGGCGGTATAGAAGCCAGGAATACCGGCTCCTGCAGCGCGTATCCGTTCGGCGAGCGTTCCTTGAGGGACGATTTCAAGTTCCAGTTTGCCTGCCTGGAACAGTTCTTCGAAGACCACCGATCCTGCCGAGCGCGGAAAAGAGCAGATGATTTTGCGGACGCGTTCAGCCGCCATCAGCTTGGCCAGCCCTACATGTCCGGCACCGGCATTATTGGCGATAATCGTCAGGTCACGGGCGCCCTGTTCGATAAGCCCTTCGATCAGGGCATCCGGCTGTCCTACCGAACCGAAACCTCCCACCATGATCACGGAGTCATCGCGTATCCCGGCAAGGGCATCGGCAATGGATCTGACTTCCTTGTTGATCATTTTTTATTCCCTACCTGTGTTCGTATGTCGAACAAGCGGTCGCATAGTGAACACAATAGGCGCGTATCAGGTGTCTTCAGGCAAGAGGTTAATTGTTCAGTCTCGTTTATGTGATTTAGAACATTGATATGTTATTATTTTAAGATATTGATTCAGTTGGATTTTTATATAAATGGCGCATGTAATCAGCCATGGTGTGGCAATAGAGAAGCGCTTTTCTCCTGTTATCAGGAGGAATTTTTTGCTGATGCAGCGCAAGCGTCAGCTGCGGATCGTCCCGGATCCGGAATCCCGCAATCTCTGACCGATTTCGGCAGCTGAGCGTTTGGCGGCAGAGACCACCTGTTTCTCGAGCTGGGAAAAGGGTGTTCTTGCAGCCTGGGTGCTGACATTCAGCGCCGCGACGACCCTGCCTTCCGCACCCCATATCGGAACGGCAACCGATCGCAGTCCCATTTCGAGTTCCTGATCCTGAATGCAGAATCCGTCGTCGCGTATCCGGTCGAGCAGAGTGGAGAGGAGCACCCTGTCGGTAATCGTCCTGGGCGTTCTGGCGACGAGTTCAGTCGGCATATGTTCCCGACGCTGGCTCTCCGAGAGATAGGCAAGAAGCACCCGTCCCATGGAGGTGCACCAGGCTGGCAGGCGCGCTCCTATGCCGAGGTCGACAGACAGGATCCTTCTGGATTCCGAACGTGCGACATAGAGAATATCCAGCCCGTCCAGAATCGCTACGGAGGCGCTTTCCTGCAAGGTGTCGCTCAGTTGCTGCAGTACAGGATGCGCCAGTTTGGGGAGCGGTAAATTCATCATGCCTGCCGCCAGATCCAGTACCTTTGGCGTAATCTGGAAAATGGCACCGGTCTGCGACACGTAGCCCATGGCAGACAAGGTCAGGAGTGAGCGCCTCACCGCGGCTCTGGGCAGTGAGAGTTCCCGCGCGACTGCGGAGAGTGTCATCCCGTTCGGATATCGGGCGCATATCCTGAGTGCGTCCAGTCCTCTGGCCAGCGCGGTCACGAATTCACGGTTCTCGCTTGCGTCCGCCGCGTGGTTATCGTGTAAGTGGTCCATCGAGCCGATGATGGCACGATTTGCCTGCAGGCCCTATCGAAAACAAAGAAGGCTTTACTGTTCAGAGCGTCGTTCCTCTCTGAAAACAGTGATTGTCACGCCTTCCTGCCCACGGAACCAGCGGGAAAAATAGGCCGGATCGCTGAAGCCAAGGCGTTCGGAAATCTGTGCAGCCCCGAGATTGGTGAACAGAAGCAGGCGCCTTGCTTCTGTTGCGAGTCTTTTTTGAATAATGTCTTTTGGCGTCTGTCCTGTGACGCAGAGACAGGCACGACGCAGGATGCGTTCAGACGTCTTGAGCCTGTCGAGATAGGATTCGAGCGTGTCGCGACTTGCAAAGCGCGTTTCTACAGCGTTTCGGAATGCAGAAACGAGGTTTTCGTCGCGGCGTGTCAGCACAGCTTTCGCTTTGCGGCTGACAAGATGGGTCATCGCGGCCAGAATCATCTGCGCGCACGCATCTTTCGTAACCGCGTCAAGTTCAGCCGTCATTTTCGGCATGAGACGTGTCAGGGAAACAATCCTGTCCAGATCAGAGAGATCGGTCTTCAGGGCTTTGGCCTGGCTGGTCAGAGGTCGGGTCTGCGGAGCCCGCTGATGCAGGGTCGCAACATGTCCGTGGCCGAGCGTGACGACATGACCCCGTGATCCCGGCTGATAGACGAGGGCATGCGCAATACCTGCCGGTATCCATAGAAGCAGAGGGGCTTCATAGAGGCAGGTGGTTGCGGCGAGTTCGATTTCGGCTTTGCCCGCGGTCAGCATGAAAATCTGCGCGAGTGAGGCATGACTGTGACGGTCCACATGCCAGTTCACCGGGCGTGAGCGTCTTTCTATGGGCTCGATATCAAAAAAGCGGGTCAGGCCGATATGGCCTATGCGATCTGTTTTGAGAAACGGGCTTCCTTCTCCGCAAACAGATATCTCTTCCATGAAACCAGAATTCCCTGCGATGGCATTTACGTGAGATGTAAGAAAATTACAATTCTGTATGTTTTTGTCCATCGACCGGCTCAGCGTCTCTGTCCCATGGTGCCGTCACCGGCGCGGTTCTGACTGAATTGAGCCGGAAGATTGAGGAGGAAAGACTGTCATGGACGTGCTCCCCTATACCCGTCAGATACTGTCCGAGCCACCATCGCTCTATCCAGCCTATACCAGTACAGTTTCGCGTTCACCACGTCAGCCGCTTGTGACTATTCCCCAGACTCTGACTGAGGTCACAGGTCCCATGGCATTTGGCGATAGGCTTTTTCGTCCGCCGGTCCATGACATGACCCGTCAGGGCAAGGGAGAGCCGCTTGGCGAACGGATCATTGTTTCAGGGCGTATTCTGGATGATCGTGGTCGCCCCGTACCCAGTACAATGGTCGAAATCTGGCAGTGCAATGCAGCAGGTCGCTATATCCACAAGAAGGATCAGCACGATGCGCCGCTCGATCCCAATTTTACGGGACAGGGCCGTATCACGACTGATGAGGAGGGGCGTTACCGCTTCATTACCATCAAGCCCGGTGCTTATCCCTGGCGTAACCATCATAATGCCTGGCGGCCTGCCCATATCCATTTTTCCCTGCTCGGCCGGGGTTTTGCCACGCGCCTGATCACGCAGATGTATTTCCCTGGTGATCCACTGATAGATATTGATCCGATTGCCTGTGCCGTTCCGCCTGAAGCGCGTCAGCGTATGGTTTCGCGCTTCGATATCGATACGACAGAGAGTGGCTGGGCTCTGGGTTATGTCTACGACATCGTGCTCAGGGGGCGGAATGAGACTCCAATGGAGAACGTGAAATGAGCCATATTCAGAAAGCTCCCACCCATGGTCTGACACCATGGCAGACGGTTGGCCCGTTCTTCCACTACGCCTTGCCCTGGGAGGGCGGTAACACTCTGGTTGGTTCGGACGTTTCGGGCGAGAAAATCGTGCTTATCGGACAGGTTGTCGATTCAGATGGCGCGCCCATCCCCGATGCCATGGTCGAGATCTGGCAGGCAGATGCCGGGGGGTATTACCATCATCTGGATGATCCAAGGCAGGCCGAGATCAAGGATCGGGATTTTATAGGGTTCGGTCGCTGCCCGACGGATGAAGAGGGTTTTTACCGTTTTGAAACGGTGCGTCCGGGTCCGGTTCCTGGACCTGGTAACAGCGTACAGGCTCCTCATATTGCGATTGGACTCTTTGGCCGAGGTCTGCTGCGCCGTCTCGTGACACGGGCCTATTTCCCGGATTGCCCACTCAACGAAGCCGATCCGGTTCTGGGTCTTATAGCGCCTGAGCGTGTAGCGACGGTGATCGCCAGTGCCGAGCCTCCTGTGGACGGTATTCCGGTCTTTCGTCTCGATCTTCGTTTTCAGGGAGATCGTGAAACTGTTTTCTTCGATGTCTGAGTATGAGGATGATTATGCTCATGCTTCCTGCGGGAGGGATGAGCTTCTCGAGGGCCTGTTTTCCACGCCTGCGGTTTCGGCCGTTCTCGGCGATCGGGGCAGGTTGCGGGCCATGCTCGATTTTGAGGTGGCGCTGGCTGCGGCTGAAGCAGGAACAGGGCTCATTCCGCAGGAAGCGGCTGACCTGATAAATCAGACGGCAAGACCGGAGGCGTTTGATTGTGCCATTCTGGCTCAGGCCGCCGGGCGTGCCGGGAATCTGGCCATTCCGTTTGTGACTGCCTTTACGAAACAGGTCGCCGAAAAGGATCGAGCTGCTTCCGGATATGTGCATCTGGGTGCAACGAGTCAGGATGTTATCGATACGGCCACGATCCTGCAGCTTCGTGAGTCCGTATCGCTTATTCTGAAAGATGTGCGTCGGCTCGAGACGAGGCTGGCCGCAATCATTATTGATCATTCCGGAACAATCCTGCCGGGCCGCACCTGGTTGCAGCATGCTGTTCCCACGACACTGGGCCTCAAGGCGGCGGGTTGGCTCACAAATATTGCAGCAAGCCGCAAGGCGCTCAGCGCGGCGCTTGAGAGCGCATCCGTTCTTCAGTTTGGTGGTGCTGCCGGCACTCTGGCCTCGCTCCAGGGACGTGGTCTGGAAGTCGGCGCCCTGATGGCTGAGAGACTCAAGCTGCGTTTGCCGGCTCTTCCGTGGCACAGCATACGCAGTGATCTTGTCAGATGCGGTACCTCCCTTGGCCTCCTCTGCGGTGCACTCGGCAAGCTCGCCCGGGATGCCTCGCTGATGATGCAGACCGAAATCGGGGAATTACTGCCTCCGGGTGGAAAGGGCAGGGGCGGGTCGTCCACCATGCCGCATAAACGCAATCCGGTCGGATGTGCCATTGCGCTCTCTGCTGCAGTTCAGGCTCCGGGGCTGGTGTCCACACTTCTTTCGGCGATGGTGCAGGAACATGAGCGAGGGCTGGGAGGCTGGCATGCAGAATGGCAGACTTTACCTTCCCTCGTGAGACTTGCCGCAGCTTCAGCATCCCAGATGGCCGATATGATCGAAGCCATGGAAATCCACAGTGATGCGATGCGCCGTGACTGCGATCTGACCCATGGGGTCGTCATGGCAGAGGCGGTCGCGATGGCTCTGGCTCCGTCATTGGGCAAACAGGCCGCTCATGAAATACTCGAGCAGGCAAGTCATGATGCCCTGTCCCGCAATGAGACGCTCGGCAATGTCATCACGCGTGATCCCCGGGTTACGGCATTGCTGGCACCTCAGGAAATTGCCGAGCTGCTCAAGCCTGAAAATTATCTCGGTAATGCGCGGGAGTTCTGCGCCCGGGCTCTGGAATGCTGGCAGAAAGGGAATTGATCCATGTTTATCGCACTGCCTGATCTGAACGTACATTATCGTGAACGTGGCGCTGCAGGTGCACCCGCGCTGATCCTGCTCCACTCGCTCGGCACTTCGTCTGTCACATGGGATCAGGTGGCCGAAAGGCTTGCGCAGGTTTACAGGGTGATCCAGCCCGATATGCGCGGCCATGGGCTTACTGACGTAACCCAGGGGCCGTATACGATTGCCGGGCTTGCGGAGGATGTTCTCGCGTTGATGGACAGGCTGGGCATTGGCAAAGCCCATATTGCTGGCATATCGATTGGCGGTCTGATCGCACAGCAGATCGGCCATGTCGCTTCCGGGCGTGTCGATACGTTGACCCTGCTTGATACGGCTCCGGTTTTTCCTGATTCACGCTCCTGGAGAGAGCGCGCGGCACTTGTCAGGGCTGAAGGTGTCGCCGTGATCGCGGATACAGTGCTCGACCGCTGGATTACGCCTCAGGAGCAGGGAACTCCAAACGGAAAAGGGCTGCGGCAGATTTTTCTTCGAACAGCGTCAGAAGGGTATGCTGGTGCCTGCGAGGCACTAGCCTCCTGTGACCTCTCTGCCGGGTTGAAGCATCTGGCGATACGCAGCCTTGTCATCGTCGGCGAGAATGATGAGGCCACTCCGCCTGAAGTGTCCCGGCGTATGGTGGCTGAAATGCCCGACGCATCATTGGTAAAGCTGGAGGGACTGAGACATATTCCGGTGATGGAAGCGGGAACGCGGATTTCAACGCTGATGAATTATTTTCTCGCGGGTGAGCAAAGTAATGAGTCGGCAGAAGATCTGTACGAAACAGGTTTGAAAGTCAGAAGCGCCGTGCTCGGAGGGGAGCATGTGAGTCGTTCTCTTGCCAGGATCACCAGATTTGATGAGCCTTTCCAGCATTTCATAACGCGCACTGCCTGGGGGCAGGTCTGGTCGCGCCCTCATTTCGACCGGCGGACACGATCAATCGTCACGCTCGCTTTGCTGGCCGGGCTCGGATGCGAAGAGGAGTTCGAGCTCCATATAAAGGCTTCACGCAATACCGGTTGTACAGACGAGGATATCGCCGAACTGCTTCTGCACGTTGCCCTCTATGCCGGAATTCCCCGTGCAAACAGCGCCATGCATCGCGCAAAAAGACTCCTCTCAGATCCTGACGAGCAGAAAAATAGATAGATCGTATCCCAAGTTATCCCTGTTTTATCAGGAGGGCTGTCACATGAACTCGGGTGCGCCCGGAAGCGGGCGGTGAGAGCGATATCTTTGATTTACAGATGACACCTGTTTATGCACGAGTTGATAGCGTATTCGGTGTGACTCTGTCTCCGTATCTGGGGACTATTGTGACACCGGATTATGCGAAGGAGAGCGTCCAATGATACCCGTTCAATCAAGGCTACGCCTTGGCGGAGCCACTAAAACAATTTGCGTACGGCGTATTGAGACCTGAATGGTTCTTCAAACATCTCGGAGACGTTATTCAAGGTCTGTTCTATGCGAAAGCCATTATCGAAGATTGCCAGACATACAGCCTTTCCCGCCACATCCAGAACGATACCATTATCGATGATGGCATAATCAGCATAATCAGGAACAAGGTCGGGGTGAAAGTTTGATACCCACGTCTGTGTGTAGAGAGGAAGTTGCTCGGTATCGATGCGGAGATACTCATTATCGGGGGACGTATAGATATCGTAAACAGCGAACGCTGTTCGTAAGGCCCAGACGTTGCGGATAGGCCCCGCGATGGAAAGGTCGAGAAGATCATCGCCCTTTGTCTGTGGCATACGTCTCGACGTATTGCGAAATTCGACAAACTTCACGAACAACCCATCTGTATCATCGATAAAAGGTACTATTTCCTCTTCAGGGGATGCCGTAATGATTGCGCCTGTTTCAAGACGGATTTCGACTAGCAAGGACCCATCAGTTTTTGTCTGGATAACCTGCTGTCCCTCGAGGGAATAGATGAGTCTCATCTCCTCATCGGTAAAATAACGGGTGCAGTGGGCCATAGGCGTATCTCTTACAGGAGGGGGGTGCCGAAGAGAGCCCATACACTCGCAGGGCAGGCCACAAGCTCGAACACTATCGCGGTTCTTATACAAACAAGTTAAAACGGGACCAAGGTGTGAGGCTGTGTTGTCCTGTTTCTGTTCCTTTGAAATCCTTTATCAGCATAAAATGTAAGGCATACAAAAACATGAGTATTGATGGTTGCGGCCACTTTCTTTCCTGTCAAACCTCCGAGACTTCGGACTGATGCCTCTTTGCAAGAATCCGTTCGCAACGATGAAAGCATATGAGGACTTTACCCTATTACCACCCTGTTGCAGTACGTCCGCGCCAAGGGGCCAACCATTCCAGCCCCTCTGACGTTGACGCGCGGGGCCGATATTCACATCCCACCCAACCACGATACCCGAGGTCATCCAACTGCTCGAAGAGATAGTTGAAATTGACTTCTCCTGTATCGGGCTCATTGCGCAGTGGCACGCCTGCTGCCTGAATATGCGCGATTGAATCAAATAGAATATTGAGACGAGTGGACAAATCGCCTTGCATGATCTGCGCGTGATACAGATCAAACTGTAATTTTATATTATCCGCGCCGATCAGATCGCAGACTTTTTTTGAGTCCTCCTGGTAATTTAAGAAATATCCAGGCATATCTCTCGTATTGATTGCTTCCAATACAATTGTAATGCCCGAAGTGCGAGCCTGCTGAGCTGCGTACTCTATATTCTCAAGGTAGATGTCCATCTGCTTTTCCCGTGTGATTTCCGGTACACGCAGGCCTGCCATGACATGTAAAAGGCGGTTTTTCAGTACGGCACTATATTCCATGGCAGTATCAATCGCACGACGAAATTCGTCCTCGCGCCCTGGCAGCGAGGCCAAACCACGTTCTCCACCGTCCCAGTCACCGGGAGGCGCGTTGAACAGGGCCACGCGCAGATCATTGCTGGCAATACGCACCCCGATATCTTCCTTCGAACACATATACGGGAAGAGAAACTCCACTCCCTTGAAACCATCGCGTGCGGCAGCGTCGAAGCGATCAAGAAACCCGAACTCGGGATAGTTCATTGTCAGATTTGCGACAAAAGCAGGCATTTAACACTACTCCATAATTTTAAGGTCAGGAAAAAACAGCCACATTGCTGCTGTGGTGAGAAAGCCCAGAAAGCCAAGAACGGTGGTGAGGACCGTCCATGTTTTGAGACCGTCCGCGACCGAAATTCCTGTGAGTTTTGTGAAAATCCAAAAACCAGCATCATTAACGTGAGATGCTGAAAGGCCGCCGCCGCCCATAGCAAGAGCCAGTAAGGCAAGACGATTAGGGCCAAAATGAAAGGTGGCAATCAGTGGAGCGAGAATCCCGGCCGTCGTGACGAGTGCGACAGTCGTCGATCCTTGAACGGCGCGCAGTATCAGGCAGAGGATATAAGCCAAAGCCAGCACAGGCAGCCCGCTATTACGCAGCGTATCTGAAATGACGTGCCCGATACCACTTTGCACAAGAATATTACCAAAAACGCCCCCGCAACCGGCAATCAGGATAACCATTGCGACGCCGGGTACAGCCGAACCGATCACGCTCGAAACCTGCTCGAAACTCCAGCCACGTCGCAAGCCCAGGCAGTACCCAGCCAGGACTGTGTCTGCCAGCAGCGCTGTTACCGGAGCGGACAGAAACTGTGTGACGGCATAATAAAAAGATTTCTGCGGCAGGAAGATGGAGACTGTTGTCCCACACATAATCAGCACGATGGGAAACAGGATTAGCCCGACAATTAGCCAGAATTCAGGCGCAGGAGCATCAGGGAGTGCCTCACCAGATGCCTCTAACGAAGCAGGAACGCCCCCGTCATCGCACCCACTGACCGCCAGACGAATATCCGCCGAATAATTAAAGTCACGACGCGTCATATGCTGGGAGATAAAATATCCCACAATGCAAACCAGCAAGGTAATTGGCACGCCGAACGCCAAAATTCGTCCCATATCCGCTCCGATCTGCACAGAGGCAGCGGCAGGCCCCGGATGGGGTGGCAGAAATGAATGCACCGTCAGCATAGCCACGCACATGGGCAAAGCAAATACCATCAATGATCGCCTGGTGACGTTCGAAACACCGTAGAGCAACGGCATGACCATAATGACGCCAACTTCAAAAAAAACTGGTATGCCAATCAGAAATCCCGCCAGCGTGAGAGCCAGCGGAATACGACGATCACCAAATTTTCCAATCAGGTCACGCGCCAAGACCTGTGCGCCACCCGAAATCTCGACAATTTTGCCGATCATGGCGCCCAGCGCAATAATGATGGCAATATGGCCCATCGTCTTGCCCATCCCGGCCTCAATGGCGGGGACGATCTTGTCGGCAGGCATGCCGGATAAAAGGGCAACGAAAATACTGACGATGAGCAACGTCAGTACGGGCTGCAGCTTAAATCGTATAATGAGTACGAGCATCAAACCTATGCCTGAGATCGCACTGGCCATCAGAAGAACGGGGGTCATGATAAACCCTTTGTATTTTTGGCGTTTATATCAACCCCAGCTGGTGCCGAAGACTTCCGCAATTTCACGTAAAGCGTCTTCGCAGAGCGGTAGGGGCTTTGGATTAGTCAGCAACCAGAGACGCGCCGTCTCCTCGAGCTCTGCTAAAGCGTCGGCAGCTTTCGTGACGGTGGCTCCCCACACCACAGGCCCAAGACGCTCCAGCATCACCCCTTGAACTGTCGTGGCTAATGCGGCGATACGCTGTGCAGCCTTCGGCGAGCCCGGACGCTCGTAGGCTATCAACGGTACGCGCCCGATTTTCATAACCTGATAGGGCGTGATTGGGGGTATAATCGCAGAATCAGAGAATACACCCGCAAGAGTCAGTGCGACGAGATGCGTGGAATGTGTATGAATGATCCCATGACAGTCCGGCCGCTGATCGTAGATACTACGATGCAAGACAACGGTTTTCGAAGGTTTCGGTCCGGAAATCCAATGACCATCCAGATCAACCTTGGCTATTCCGTCTGGCGTCAGACGCCCTAGGCAAATGTCTGTCGGTGTAATGAGCCAGCCATCGGATAGCCGTGCACTGATATTGCCCGCGCTCCCTGCCGTATGACCACGTTCGTAGAGATCTCTGCCGATTGCACAAATCTCGCGTCTGCATACATTTTCATCAAGCATCGTAATTTTCCTCAAAGGCGTTCAGCGCCTTGGTGAAGAAATCCGCATCCCCGAAATTTCCTGATTTCAGCGCTAGGGCGATCGGCTTGGCGCCGAGCGACACAGTGGCCGGAACACCTGGCGCAATTGGCCTGCCGATGAGCAGGCCCTTGACGTCGAGTGCCTGTACGACTGCGCCGGACGTTTCTCCACCGGCCACGACAAAATGAGTCACGCCACGTTCAAGCAGTCTACGCGCAATATCGCCCAAGGCGTGTTCGACCATTTCGCCTGCTTTGTGAACACCGAGGGTGGCTTGAATCCTCTTCAATTCCTCTGCAGGGCAGGTCGCATAAATCAGAACAGCCTGCTCTGCATGAGCATCAAAAAAGTTGATCGCTTCGTCGATAACAGGCTTGCCCGACGCCAGATCCAGGACGTTGATGCGATAAGACGGGCGGGAGGCCGCATTCCAGGTGGCAACCTGCTTATTCGTCATCAGAGAGCCGCTACCTGCCAACACGACGCTTTTGCCCTTGATTGTGGGCAAGGCCGCCGCGCCTGCGCCCGCGAGTACCGAAAGGGTGCGAAAATTATCAGGCAGACCCATCGCGACACCGGAACCGCCAGTCACCAGCACATGGTCACGGCAGGCATGTCCTATCGCAAGAAGATCAGCATCCGATATCGCGTCGATAATCAGCAGGCTGGTGTCATCCGCCTTGGCCTTGTCGAAGCACGCCCGTATCGTCTGGTCTCCGGCGCGCACAGCAGCCAGATCAACCAGGCCCACCCGCCCTCTGGATTGTGCCTGAAGCCATCGCACTAGATTGGCGTCAGTCATCGGTGTGAGAGGATGGTTCTGCATGCCGCTGTCGCTCAGCAGAGCATGCCCCACAAACAAATGGCCATTATAGACCGTACGCCCATTCACGGGGAGAGACGGTGCGGCAATCGTGACCGCTTGCCCGAGTGCTGCAGCCAGGGCCTCGGCAACTGGTCCAATATTGCCCTCCGCAGTTGAATCGAACGTGGAGCAATATTTGAAAAAGAACTGCTGGCATCCCACATCCTGCAACGCTTTCAGTGCGGCCAAAGACTGCCCGATTGCCTGCGCCGCAGGAATTGTCCGGGATTTCAGAGCAACAACAACAGCATCGGCCTGAGCAATCAGAGGATCGTACGGATCGGGAATGCCGATCGTCTGAATTGTCCTCATTCCGTGATCAACCAGCATACTGGCAATATCGGTCGCACCGGTGAAATCGTCAGCGATAACACCGAGCATAGGTCTCTGACAGCTCATTGTTTTGATCCTGCCTTTTCTGCGGGCAGGGTAATTCCGGGAAATATCTTGATCACGGCAGAATCATCTTCGCGGCCATATCCGGCGGCCGAGGCGCTGAGAAACATCTGATGGGCTGTCGCAGCCAGTGGCAGCGGGAATTTCGTCTGCCGCGCCGTATCAAGCGCCAAACCAAGGTCTTTGACGAAAATATCGACCGCAGATAACGGTGTGTAATCACCGGCAAGGATATGCGGAACCCTGTTTTCGAACATCCATGAATTGCCAGCGCTATTCGTAATGACTTCGTAGAGCGTCGCCGGATCGGCACCCTCGCGCAGGCCAAGCGCCATCGCTTCGGCAGCGGCTGCGATATGAATGCCAGCTAGATGTTGATTGACGATTTTCACCCGCGTGCCAATCCCTACCGCATCGCCCAGGCGGTAGACTTTGCCCGCCATTGCATCAAGAACTGCCTCGGCCCGTGCATAGGCTTCAGCCGGACCTGAGGTCATCAGCGTCATGTCACCTGTTGCAGCCTTTGCAGCCCCACCGGACATCGGTGCATCAAGGAGCCAGATTTCATGGGCTCTGAGTTTCTTATCCAGTTCTTCGATAAAAGCAGGGGCGACCGTTGCGCAGGAGATGACCAGAGCATCGGGCTTGAGCGCAGAGACAGCGCCATCACCCCCGAACAACACTTGCGCGGTTTGTTCAGCATTGACCACCTGGATGACCAGCACGTCGCATAAAGACGCCAGTTTTTCGGGAGATGTGCAGGCTCTCCCGCCCAATGTTTCGAACGTCGCAAGCGTTTCGTGGCGTACATCAAAAGCATGGACTTCAAAGCCTGCGCGCAGCAGCGATCTGGCAACGCCAAGACCCATTGCCCCCAGACCTACAACTCCGACCCTTGCCGCTTTTGGTTCTGACTGCATCGTATTGACCCTCGTTCATCCGTGATTCCGCGCAGACATCATTAGTCATTGCCGAATGGATATTTCTTGGGGCTGAGTAATTCATAGAAGATGATAGGCGTCTAATGCACGAACCGTTATGGTTCATATCACCTGTGTTATGGATATCCGATGAAACAAACGCTTCAGCTCTCCCCTTCATGGTTTCTGGATATCCGGCTGAAGTTCAGACATTTGCAGCTATTACAGGCCCTGTCTCGACACAACACGCTCCAGGACGCAGCTGACAGTCTCGGTCTGGCCCAGCCGGCCGCATCGCGCCTGCTTGGTGATCTCGAAGAAATGATCGGCACACCGCTCTTTCGACGCGACGGGCGACGCCTTGTTCTCAACAGCTATGGAGAGCTTTTGACACGTCGCTCAAAAAACCTGTTGGAAGAGCTGGAACGCACGCGTGAAGAATTCAATACCGTATCAAAAGGTGGCGTGGGAAGCGTTTCCATCGGTGCGATAGATGGCCCCGTCGTTGATTTGCTTACCCAGGCCGTGCTCAATATCCAGAGCGATAATCCAGGCATCGAGCTGGAAATACGAACCGGCTCCAGCATCGCCTTGTTCAATGATCTGATGAATGGCGAAATCGATATCATGATCGGGCGACCGCCGGAGGAGGAGAACGGTGCCACGTTTCACTACCTCCCGATTGGGGAGGAGCCCATGGTAATATCAACAAGGCCGGGTAACCCGCTGCTGCTCAAGGGGAGGACGATACGACTGGAGGAAATGGCGTCTTATCCCTGGATTTTGCAGCGCAAAGGCGGGAAATCACGCAAGAAACTCGAGGATGCGTTTGCTGAGCGCGGTATTGCATTGCCAAAAGATATTATCGGCAGTGATTCGCTGGTGATGACTCTCGCCTATCTGGAGAAAACCGATGCGCTGACAATTCTGTCAGCAGCGGTTGCCAATCAACAGGCCAAATATGCGCAGATCCAAATCCTGCCATCAGAGGTTGAGATAGCGATCAGCTCTTATGGAATTCTGACACTCAAAGCCCGCAATCAATCACAAGTTACAGTAACGGTTTTGAATGAGCTGTGCACAGTGCTCGCGCCTGTCATGTAGAATGCGGTTATTTTGCGAAAATCTTGCACTTTGAGATGATAGGAAGACGTGCTCTTCCCAGCGATGATAGCGCTGCGATCTCCCGTGGTCGACGCATGCACTTTTCCTTCCTGTTCATCGGTATATGATCCCATGCAATAGCGAGCCGGATAACGGACCATCATTGCGTGACGACGCAGGCTCCCGAACGTGACTGAGCAGATTTCACAGCCAACAACAAGGCATTCTGAAGCGCCTGCGACACGTTTTGCGGCACTGTCAGCGCCGAACCTATGGCGACGGTCTTTTTTAGTGTCGCTAACGAAGCTCTCATAAAAAGTGATAATTTCGTCTGGTGTGGGCGGTCGGTCTTTCGAGTTACTCACGGCGCGCACCTCGTCGAAGAACTGTCCGGTCCGGTCATATAGCTGTGCCGCCCATCTGCGAGCCTCGAGTTTAGCCGAAGTGGCGAGCGAAAGGGAGATCTCGAACCGGCTCAAAAGGGCTGGATATCTTTCGACACGGCCCTGCGAAAATGGTGGCGGGACCCGATCAGATGCAGCATCAAACTTTCCCGTTCTGGGAAGAATTCCGGAAAAACCCCGGCTTGACGCGTTGAGAGTTAAAAAGCTTATCAATTTCAATGAGATAGTGGTGCGAACTATGGGACTCGAACCTCAATACTTCGGGTCGATCGCATCACTATTTCCAATGATTTGAGGTATTTCGCCTTCTGTGCGCTTCTTCCTGTTTCTTTCTATCCGCATTCTTGGACAAACAATCCGGGAAGGCAAGAGCTGATTTCGAAGGTGCTCGTGGCTTGTGATTTGCCCGTCATGATTGGTTGAAGCGTTGTCAGAGTTCGACAGGCGATGTCGGGCAGAATGAGCGATTGATAGCGCTTCTATCGATCATAAAATATGCCTATAATGATCGATAGGAATCGGGGATATCGATCATGCGTTGGAACTGGCAGCTTCAGGACTGGACAAATTTCCAATTCGACAGGGCTCGTTTGGAAGAGGCTGAAAAGAGGATTCTAAAAGGTTCGGGCGTCGTTGTCGGGTCCATGCAACATCTGGATAACGCGGCCACTCAGCATCTTGTCGTGCAACTACTGTCACAAGAGATGGTGCAGAGTTCGGCTATTGAGGGCGAAGTGCTTGATCGTGCAAGTGTGCAATCATCCATAGCTCGACAATTAGGCTTTGCCGCAGACAGGCGTCGTTCCAGTCCTGCTGAAGCAGGCGCCGCCGAATTGATGACCGATCTCTATAGAAACTGTTCGACGCCTCTGACGGATCAGGGCCTGTTCGCCTGGCATGCTATGCTGATGAATGGCCGTCGCGATCTGGAGGTTATTGGTGGTTATCGCCAACATGAAGAAGCGATGCAGATTATCTCTGGTCCCGTGCATGCTCCGCATATTCATTTTGAAGCGCCACCTTCCGAGCGTGTGCCTGCGGAGATGGCCCGATTTGTCGATTGGTATAACGAGACAGCGCCGGGTGGTGCAGACCCGTTGCCTGCGTTGGAACGGGCCGGGATCGCTCATCTCTGGTTCGAGACCATTCATCCTTTTGAAGATGGGAATGGTCGCCTCGGTCGGGCTCTCGCTGAAAAGGCTTTGGCGCAAACTCTCGAAACCCCGGTAGTGACGGGGCTGGCCGCAACCATCAATGCTCATAAAAAAGCGTATTACGATGAGCTGCACCGGGCGAGTACATCCAATCACATCGAGAGCTGGATGGCATGGTTCGCAAGTATCGTTCTCGAGGCACAATCCCGGACAATTGCCACGATCAGTTTCGTCGTGGAAAAGACGCGCTTTCTGGATGGTCTGAAAGGACAGCTCAACCCTCGCCAGGAGAAAGCCGTACTCCGGATGCTGGCTGAAGGAATAGACGGATTTCAGGGTGGTTTGAGCGCCCAGAACTATCGCGCGATCACAGGAGCGACGTCCGCCACAGCCACGCGCGATCTAACGGATCTGGTTGCACTTGGGGCGTTCATCAGGACTGGCGAGAACCGCTATGCCCGTTATTCTCTCAAACTCGATCACTATCTTCGAGCGAGCTGAGTGGTTTTGGGCGGCTGGGTTGACGAATTGTCGCCTTTTTGCTTCGAAAGCGGTTCGTTTCGGTTGTGTTTAGTGCATAGCGCGTTTTGGTCAAAGATCAGTTGCACAACTCTGCGCTGGCGAAATGGAAAACACATTCGACAGACAATATAGGCCTCTCCCTGCGGGTTGCGATGTGTCGCGCATGCCTGAGTCCGTCGAACATAGAATCTCTGCGGATACGGTTTGTGTCATGACACCATTTGTCACCTCGGGATGCCGTGCGGTCTCTGAGTATGGGAATAGCTAACGCACTTTCCTACATCAGCAGATACTGGCCATATTCGTTGTTATAATCGCCTCAATGGCCAGCGTGAGCTTGGTCAGCAGGCCTCTAAGGCGGGAGATCCTTTTACAGGATATGGAGCCGGTGGCTCGGTGAAGGGTGCAGCTTTTTCACTCTTCACCTCCTCTGCCAGTCGTTCTGCCTCAGCCTCGTCCAACTTCCTCAAAGCGGCACGCGTCACAAATCTGGCCTTTTCAAGATTGCCGGTCAGCTTGCATTTCATGATCTCTGCCTGTGTCTCACGAGGCAGTTTTGCTGGCGGCATCCAGATGGCTTTCAGCAGGTCCAGATCTCTCCTGGCCCTATCGCA